>BMAV01005304.1:0-14744 GCA_019973955.1 Trichonephila inaurata madagascariensis
ATGTGTTGGAGTTCAGGAAAAAACCCAAATGATTTATCTCACAGGCGAGAGATGAAACATACACTGAAATCATAATTATATTAACAACATAAATTTACTGTAGAGAATAGATTATTTAAGCTCTAAAAATTTTCTCCTGTAGAATCTGCGTACTATATATGTGAATAGACTAACAAATAAATTACTCCATAAAAAAAGAAAGTATCATGTACCAATATACATTTATTTTCTTCTTTATTTTATTCATTTATTTTATGCTTTATGTATATATACATTGATTTATTTATAAACACATATACATATTTGTGTGTTTATATATATTATATGTATATTTAATTTGCAAATATTTTATATTATAATGCTTATCATTATGATAAATAGTTCCTGAATAATAAAGTTTTTCATAAATCTGAATTTTTGTATTTTATTAGTAATTGTATTAAGGCTATTTATAAAATGTTAGATATTGATATTCTAGAACAAGGGTCGGCAACCTATGGCACACGGGCCACATGTGTTGGCACGCTGGAACAATTCTCAGGGGCACTCTGTCCTACTCTACAAATTTGTCAATTGTTGAGTGGATGGAAGTTTATAAATTTGTTATGGGTCTATCTTATTTGACAAACATCTTCAGAATTGTGAAAATTACAGAATTACGAAAAACTTAAGGATAACTCTAAAGATAAACTTATAGGTATTTTGTAAATTATTAACTGCCATTGCCGGAGAGATTTAATTGTTCGAAGAGAGATTTCCTGTACTCTTCTTTCCGCTTTTGGCTCTTCATATCAAAGTAAAACATTGTTCCTCATATGAAAAATATTTCTAGTCCACAAAGATATTGCTTAACAACTGAATACTCAGTATTTGTCAAATTGTTATACGCATAGTTTACAATGAAAGTAGAGAATGGTGCAAATACTAGGTTGGTTTTAAAATTTGTATTTATCTTTTTATTTAACTGTAATCAGGGGAAATACTTATATTTTACGTTGTCTATTTCTTATTTTAATGAATATGTTTAAAAATACATAAAATATGTGCAATTTAAAATTTTTTTATTGCTGTTACAGAAAAAGTTATGTTTTAAGCTGTTTATATTTTATGGAAAGAAATATCTTTAAATGATAGAAAATTAATATATAATAAGATATAAGACAGTCAATATCTAAATTATTGACCTCTATTCTCTAATTCTGCATGCATTATCAAGGGTTTCAAAAATGTCCTCCTGTGTGGCAAGCTGAATCATATAGGTAGATTTGCTTGACACGCTCCAGCTAAAAGGTATCCGACCCCTGCGTGTGCAGTGGTATCAAGTCAGAGCTCACTAGAGGATGGAGTGGATATGTGTTGTATTTTCTGATGAAATCAGGAGCTGCCTTGAGCCAGTGACGGCTGTGAGTCGGTCAGGAGGCCAGGGGAACTTCTGCAACTAATCTGTCTGCTGACTCTAGAGACATTGGGCCTACAACTGGAGTCATGGTCTGGAGAGCAATTTTCTATGACAACAAGAGTACTCTCGGGGTTATCCCAAACACACTGACAGCAAATTTGTACTTCAGTCAGGTATATAATTCACCTTATACATATTACTGTCATGTATGAACAGCATTCAAGAGGAGTTTCCCAACTAGATAACTTTCACCTTCACACCGTTGTTGTAACGCAACTTTCTTTAGAAAGTTTTTACATGTTACTTAGCCTACGAGATCAACAGATATAATTCCAATTGAGCTCGTGTGGGATATCATTAGATGACAACTCAGCATAATCTATAGCCAGCACTGACCGTCCCAGTATTGATACAACAAGTACAACAAGCATGGAATTCTACACCACAAAAGTGCCATTTGGTACCTGCATGACACAATGCATGCACGCTTGCAGGCTTGCATTAAACATTCTGGAGGTAACATCTGTGCTATTAATGTAATAACATTTTCTTGAGTTTATATTAATAAATGATGTTAAATTTTTAAACAATTAAACATGTTAATCAGACAGTTGCATTGTCCAAATTTCATTATTGTACAATAATTTTTCTGGGTGCTGGGATTTTTTTCCGTCAGTGTGTATTTGTCAGTAAAAAAATTTTTATTTGCTTTTATTTTTCATTCCTGTATACGTTCATAAGATGGCGCCAGAAGTTAATTTATTTTTAATAATTTTTATTTTATTTTTGCCTAATTTTGAATTTGTCTTAAGCCTTTTCCTTCCAATTAAGGTAATTGGGACGTCTGCGACAAGGAAAAATGAACTTTTTTTTTATACCATAGTTAAATGGTTCTCATTTACTTAAGATAAGTCAGTAGGCTAAAAATTTTCAGATTATCGATTCTGAGATTTTGATATTTCTAAAATCTTTTATTTCATGACTTTTCCAGTAATATAACATATTTGCTATTTTATGATTTAGAGTATGTCAAAATGATTTTTAAAAATAATCAGCTGAAATTCCACGCCCACTTTGACAGATAAAAAAGTAAACACCATCCTTTTAAACCTAGGAAGCATTTTCAAAATCTCAAATAGTATCATGTATTTATAAGCAATTAACAGTAGACTAACTGTAAGTATAACTGCTAAGTCTGTTTATCTGTTTTGGAGTGGTTTGCTTACATTTTGTAGAATTTAATGAAAGTATTTAGAACATATGCTAATCGAGCAAAACTGATTTACAGAAATCATAAGCAAAAGAAAAGAAAATTCACAATTTGAATGTGAGTTTTTTTTTCCTTTGAAGAAAAATTATATGCGTTGAAACCTTTTCACTTCAGGCTTATGATGTGGTTAGTTCTTTTAGAGCTGGTAATACATCAAAATAAAAATGCATTAAAATAGGTAGTGGCTATTTGTGAGTAAGTTGTAAATGCGATAAAATGTCTTGATATGGAGTGTCAAATGAAGATAATAGGAGTATTCTTTTTACGAAACAAAAAGAAATTTTAAAAAAAAGACTAAAAATAAAGAAAGGAGATAATACTTTAAAAAATTAACCAAAAATAGTGCAGGATTTTTGATGAGGCAGATTGCACATACAAAAACTACTGTTTCCTAAAAATTATATTTTTAAAAATGTGTTTAAAAAAGAAATTTTTCTATAGTTACTGTATGAATAAACTGCAAGTTTATATTACATATTCCTTATGTATACTTGTTCATACTGAAGTGATATTTTTGAAATACTACAAAAACATTTTGCTAAAGAGCACATGGGACAAAAAGTGACAATTTTGATTACATTCAGTGATGTTCAGTAAAAGTTTGCTTTTGGAAAAAGTAAACAATATATTTCAAAAACTTCACTTCATTATAAGTATAAATGTTTCTTTATTGTAGACAATTTTTTAAGTTTAAGTATTCAAAAGCTTCTCAATGACAGGTACATAAAAATGCTAAAATGCGATTACCTTTGTTGTTGCACGCGAAGCTTGTTATATACATTAAAATACATACATTTCATGTTTAAAAACATAAAAACAGTTTTATTTTGGGCTGTTTTAGAGTTCATTTTGTAATGAACTTACCCCTGAAGTCACTTCCTCTTCATCTTGTCTATCCTATTAATTCTAGATTCACTAATTTAGTAGCTAAAATCCGTCCTTTAGCCACGGTGCGTTATTCTAATTCTTACCATAGTAACACTGTGTTCATCTGCTCCGCTCCTACTGACTGGTACCAAATACCTCAAACTAACATCAGCACCTTGCCAAGTCAATGGATTGCTGGATGATGACAATTTGGAAATAAAATAAAATTTTTCATTCAATATAAATTTTGAAATCAATTACAATCGATTATGATAACAAAACTCAAAAACTTCTTTTATCTCAAATCACAAAAAATGAGGATATTTTATATAAGTGTGTGACGATTTCGCTTGAATTTAAACATTTTATCTTTATCTTGTTGCAGCCGTTGAATGGATTGAGGAGGAAGCATTTTCGATCCCCATTTTATTTAAAACCCAAAGCAGCGACAACACCAACACAAACGGAACAGAGGCAAAAGACACAAAAGTGATCATAGATCATTCCAGAGATCACAGCTTTTATAGCATCCTCAACCAGAAGCTTTAAGGATAAGATTTCCGCTAACGAATACCGTAATTGGTCAGGATACACAGATGATATTGTATTGCAATATTGTATCATCTTGTTTTGAAAAGTACGAAAGGGGTAGTTTTTTGGGTGGTAAAGTTATGTTTAAAAAGATATTTCCCATTAAGCAGGTAAACTAAAAGAATTAACAATTGTATGAAGACTCAGAGAGAGGGCTCAATACAATCATAAATTAAATAAAAACCCTCAACAGAAAGTGTGTGAATGAGGAATTATTAGTTATATATACACAAAACCTACTGCAAAAGAGAAATCAAGAATTTTGACCAATTAACCCTCTGACCGGAATATCCGTCTCTCAGATGGAAATGATTTGTTTTGATGCATGTAGATAACGCTGTGATGTGATTTTTGGGGTAGGCTGCCTTGACATCTTCAGTTGGACTCTACCCTGTCACGTGGTGGTACATGATATGTGATGGTACGTCACTCACCCCATCACGTGGTGGTACATGGAGATTTTTTTTCAACTCACGCTATGTACTATTTTTCTTATCTCTCGCCGTCTATCAGACGGATATTCCTATAGTTTTTTCGTGTTTGATGTTATTATTTTTAATTACTTTTACATGAATATAAATAATTTTAATCAGTTTTTATAAAAATACTAGTCACAATTCTAGCCATAAAAATATATTGTTGTATAACCCCACGCATCTTATTTGAGCTATACTCAATTTCATGAGATGTAAGAAGATTTAAAAAAGTCCTCAAAGTAATAAAATTCAAAAAAATTTACATACCCGTCTGTCATACGGATGTTCCTCAGTGCGGAAAAAGTTAATGTTCCGGCCAGAGGGTTAAATTTACATATCCGACTAAAAGATCTTTCAGATTGTGCATTAATAAAATTATTCTTATATCCTTTATCTTTGCTGTTAGTCGGTTATGATGCATGACATGAATTGTTTCGATCAATCTTTTCTCTATAATTACAATACACCATTTATAATCAAAGTAGAATATTTTATTTTTAGACTTTCTAACTTTTCCACAGAGCATGTTTACCTCTTATTTTGTGTGATTCTTCACTAATTTATGCTAACAGATTTAGTTTATGCTTATTTTCCTCCCTGTTCTAGGTTCTGCCATGCGACTTTCGTGGCTTTGCGTTTTCCTTTAACGCTCTGGACTAATAATTAATTAAAGAGATGGAATCCTCTCTTGCAGATTCTTGAAACCCTGACATTGTACACACAGACTGTTGTGACAATAATTACATTTCTAGGCGGAAGAAACATTTAGGACTATGTGATTTAGAAAAGACACAACTATTAATTTATTAAGATGGCTTAAAACTTCGTCTAATTGTAAAAGTTAAAACTTGATGCGATTATGTATACGCTTCAGAAAATTAAATAGCATTTGTTCAACGACTTCTTAAATTGCTTATTTATATTATTTTCTGATGACAATATAAGCAATATATAGCTTTAAAACTTATCTGCAGGATTTAGAAGATCCCTTGCTGGTGTTGGACTTTCTGAAAGTGTACGATGTCATGGACCTGGTCTAGCACTGCTGACCAATGGGGGCGTGCAACAACAATAACAACAAAACTTATCTAAACATACGTATCAAGATAAAGTAGGAAATAATTGCATCATCATCATCTTCATTAACGCATACATACATAGTTTTATGAAATAAAGATTTGCATCTCAATTGTGTATTATTTACATTCTCTACTGGCTTCATAACGTAATTTCATTTGAATACAAAAAAGTAGACTGCGCAGGAGTGGAAAAAATTACTTTACAATATTCTACAGAAAAGTCACATATAGGGTGTCTCAAGATCATTGGGACAAACTTTAAGGGGAAGTAGAGGACATTAAAAGAATTCAGATTTGCATAGCAACCCATGGATGGAAACGTCTTCGTTCGGCGCTAGGTGACGTTGTCCACAAGGGCATAAGGAAACAGATATGCGTTACCGCAGTCATTTTAGCTGCCATCGCCCTCAGAGGAGAAGGGATTGCTCTACAAACACCGAGTTGACAGATATGCGCCTGATTTACGGATTGGTAGAAGAAAATGCACGAACAGCAGAAAAATACTATCGTGAAAGGTACCTACACATAGGTGCGTCAGATAACCAGATGTTTGATAATTTTCATCACAATATGTATGAATATGGATCATTACGAAGTAATAGGCATAGTGGGGACGGTCACGAGTGATTCGAATTTCCAACATGGTACGCGGATTCCTACGAATGATATTCGGCACATTTTGTTCCCCAATCTAGCATCAGTGGATTTCTTTTTCTTTTGTTCCCAAGGATCAAAAGAGTCTGAAATGAACTCAACATGGCACACTGGAGGTGGTACTGGAAGTCCATTTTTTGCTGGACTCGGTTACAGTAGGTACATCTGCGCTTAGCGGGACCCTTCCTCAAAACTGACCGAAGGCGAAGACACTGGCTCGAAGCTTAGATCCCCCTCAACTTTCCTACATAAAAAAAAGCTCAGCCCCTCCATCCAGTGTTGCCAAATTCAAAAACTCATCCAGGGAACTTTTGAGACAGACCCTGTATGAAGGAATTTTTGTCATGAGGTATGCATATTTATGTGTAGGGTTCCATATAAGCCGTGAAGACAAATTCACACACACATTATCAGAAACATAAAATCTTTCAATATTTACAGCTTTACTGCAAAATCCACATCTAATTTTGTGCATTATCTCTTTCGCACTACACACAATTCTACGATTAAATACCGATAAAAAGAATATATTCCAAAACGTCACCATAAACAGTATTTCAATTCAGCAGAATATCTTGGAAAATTGAATATTGTGTATTTTATTCAATTCAGTTAAAAGCTGAAGAGATATACCATTCTAAAATAGCATTAAGGATTTGAAACTGAAACATGAAGGGATGTCTTAAGTCTCTTCTGTTTGGTTCTCATGGATATATCTTCACCTTCCAAAATCCTAAAACACAAAATACTCTGGATTTATTATAAAAATGAAATATCCTGATCGATATATTCGAAAAACTCGGCTCCTACGCTCCAGAGGATATGACAGACAGGTGGTTATGGCTTGTCTTTTCTTGAATCTTTTATTAGCTCTCGCTTTAAGCCTAAGATATATCCTGATTGCGAGACCATAAGACCTGTGAGATTTCCTTTTTATTTCACAAAAAAGATACTGAGCTATTTATAAGCAATATCCTCCTGCTAATCCAAAAGGAATATTTTTCCCTATGTATTCTCACTACAGAATATTTTCTGCCAGTAAAAGGATGAGACGAAGAGAAATATTCAGTATTTATTTTTCATATATTGGATTTAATAGATTATACAATGTTTTCTGGACGGTGAATTCAGTATTTGCTAAAATTACATACGTTTTAAATTTATTTTTAAGATTAAATTATTGAACACTTTTAGTTTCAGGAAAAAATGTTTAATGAAAATTACATTTTTATAATTATTTTTATTTAATTTTGTAACTAAACTTCCTTCTACATAATTCACTATATGCCTACGTGTGCTAACTATTTATATGTGTATCTCAAGTGTTTTAACCCTAATTCTACTCATTACAAATACGTTCAGCTTTATATTTGGTGATGAAATCAACAACAAAAAATGACACATAAATAATTCAGCATTAAAATAAAAAAATTATCAGGTAAAATACATTATTTTTATAATTTCTTATTATTATAAGCTCAAAAAAGTGTTTCAACAGTTATATTCCTTCGTAATTAATTCCTTCCTTACTTAAATTTAATGAATTAATGAAACCAATGTGAAATCCACAAAACATAGAGGAAAATATATTGAGAATGTTATTTATCTATCTGGGAATGAAAGTTTATATACCTTTTTGAATGTCCTCTTATTGTACATAAATTTAAATGTATAAAAATAAAGCTTTATGTGTGTGTGATTGAAATAATTAGTTAGTTTAATACAGTTGTTTTAAAATTGGTTATAAAGCCTACATTATGTTAATTTTTATTTTAAAATTGTGAGATAAATAAGAAATTTTAATAGTTTTATTTACATTTTTTATCTAATTTAAAACATATTCAACAGAACAAAATTTTGTTTCTATAAGATACAAACTACTTAAAGTTCTTTTATTAATTTTTTTCTCTGTTTACTTTTAAAAAACAGTTAACATACATTTTACAGTGAAAATTGATGAGGAAAAAATAAAACTTCAGTTTTTAAATTTAAAAAAGTAAAATAAATTTTTATTTATTACAATTAATATTTTATTAATCCATAAAACATATGAACAAAGGACACAAGAGTGGTGCAAGGCTAATTTTCCAGACATGATATCATCTACAGAATGCCCCTACACACCGGATCTCAATCCCAAGGATTACAGAGTATGGTCCATTTTAGAGTCCAGGACCTGCACGAAACCTCACAAAACTTTGAACTCTCTAAAGCAATCGCTTCTGCGGGAATATGGGATAGATTAAAGGTAAAAGTCTAGAGGCTCATTGTTGAAAATTTCTGCAAGCGTTTGCGGCTTTGTTTTGTTTCAAACGGTGGTCACTTTGATACAAATTAAATTTATTTATTAGTACGAGTGTATCATTATTACTTGTTATAATTTGTTAATTTCTTAATTTTTTGTAAGTTATAAAAATAGTTTGTCAGGGTTTTTTTGCTGTACCTGCATAATATTGGCAAATATTTGGAATTTTTTAAAACCTCCTTTTTTTAAAACAAATAAATACGCCAAGTTGAAGAAAAGAAATCGATACACTCTTATACGAAATTCGCCCGTGGATAAGAAAGCAATTTCTGGGAACATCTGTCAGAAATGTCAATAAAAAATTACCTCCTTCAGGAAATTTAAATTGTAAAAATGGAGCATTTTTTATTTGAGTTCAGTGCATTCTACAGTCAGTGACAAACCAAATAACTAAATAATGTTATCGCCTGCAAAGATTATCCAAGCGGCTTCCAAGATTTAAAAGGGAATTTTTTCTTCAGATGCAACCTTAAACACATCTTCTTGCAAAAGTGTTATTTACATCCACTTGCTAATACCTTTTTCCAAAGGGACCCCATGTTTAAGTCCCCAAGCAAGCAGTATTCATTACAAAGAGAGCACTGCAGAAGGATGAAGCTGATGACCATTGCGCAGCCGGGATAGAATCTCGAACCCGTGGTTGGAAGCGTGATACGCTACCACTCGGCCACTGGTCCTTCACTTTTATTAAATAGTTACAATTAATATAACTATGTATATATATATATGACAGAATCACAATATAAGTGACAAAAATAAGAATGCAATTTTCCTTGCAATTTTCCATTTTCCTTTCTATATATGGTGTTGGGCTATTTTCTTTTTGTTTGTTCTATTTATTCATTATTAAATTTAATTATTATATAAAAAAGAGATCACATTTCCAGAAATTAGGCCATCCCAGGTAGGATTCGAAACCACGACTTTTGGAATGGAATTCCAAACGCTATCCAGTGCGCTACAGGGACACAACAAACGATTTTCCTTCCTATATATTCTGTTGGACAATTATTTTTGTTTGTTATTATTTATTCATTTTTTAAAATTTAATTAATGAATTAATATTTGAAAAACTGTATTAACATCAAGGTCATCCACTTCAAGTTTAAAAAACGTATTTGAACTTGAATGGATGAAAGAAAGTATTTTATGAACGATTGAAAAAGGATATGTATATAAATAAATATATAAATAGTGGGAGAGTGAACTAATAATAGAAGAAAGAAATCTCAAGTTTTAGCTATCGAACTTAAATCTGCAACACACGTACGGTGTAAATGGGTGCCACACACTGGAGCTTGGAAGTGAGAAAAAATTTCCCAGGCGATAGACAGAAAGAGGAAATCCAATAACGTGGCCATCTAGATTTCTAGACATAACACCTTTGGACTTTTTCTTGAACGGAGATAAGTGAAAAGCATTGTTTTCCAATTTTCAATTAGTAACACTGATGAAATGAATTGTCAAAAACAGTGGCCATTTTGGTTTGGATCATGCAATGATTCATAGAACTTGGCTTGAAATCTCGTAAAGACACGATGTAGTAAGCGCAACTACTGGTGCATACATTGAAATCGTGCAATAAGGCATTATAAAAAACTTAAAAGTTTTCTTAAGGTGTCCGACTACGCGACTACTTTTTTTTAAAAAAAATGGAGATATGGAGATTTTTTTGTGATTTTTAGACTTAATTAGTATATTTTAAGGAAAATCCTACAATTGAAAACAAAAAAAAAAATTATTATTATTAAATTTGGATAAAATGGTGAAAATGTACAAAAAATTACATAAACGGTGCCTACTCTGTACAAAAATTTTAGGAACAAATTCTCAATTATTCAATTTTGATGTGTTACTTTGTTATTCATGTTTGAAATGACTTTCAGTATAAGAGATATTTTAATTTTTACAAAAATTAGAGCCCTTTTATATCTTAGTGTTTATATAAAATTGCTTAAAAAACAGTGATTATATTCACATATAGGACTGTAAATTCTAAAATGAAACAGTGATTGATAAATCTGAAGGTCAAAACAATTCTACAGTTAAACAGAACATGCTCAAAAACTTTCATCAAATTATTTTAAAAACTTTTTGAATAATCGCTGTCCCCGTTTGATCTTTTCGAAAAAAAAAGCACATCTCGAATAAAACGCATTTTAAAGTTCGACATCTTGTATAAAGTTATGGTATCTGCTTTTACTAAAACACTTGCAGTTTTTGTTCTAGTGAATGGAAAATAAAAAACTTGATATTTTTATATTAAGCTAATAAAATGGCCTATAAAATAAAATCTTTAAAAAAATTTGGCAATTTTTGAAAAAAAATCAAGATTTTAGGGTAGTCGGATACCTTTGGAACAAAGAGAAAAAAAACCATAAGTGAATATCTTTATTTTTTTTGTAGCTATTATTTAAATGTGTATAGTCATACTTTTCACAGACACCCCCGGTTTTCTTTAATGCATAATACTCCCATTATTACACTCGATAGGCATTTCGGATAATCAGGGCTCATATCCCTGTTTTGCCGGTCACGAAACCGGTACCTGTGTTCATCCAGGTACCGTGATTCCACACAATTAGAAAGCGTTTTGCATCTTTCGGTCTTAGAAAGGTTTCAGAATGAAATTGGGATATACCATATTTATTCGAATTTAAGCTGCATTTTTATGAATGTTAATGCTTCTGATAATCGAGTACGGTTTATAATTGAAGGCTGAATAATTCGTTGAATGGGAGAAATTGTGCATAAAACTTTGGCGATGGAGATATGTCAGGTTCGTGTATATGTATTTAAAATTTTTAAAACTAATAAAATAAATAAAAACTATTCACTTTGTATTAGTTCTCATTTTAATTTTGTAAAAATTTCTTTAATATCGGATATTGATCATCTCTTTTATACTACTTTTTCAAATTATTTCCTCAAAGAGGTGCTGAGTATTTGGAGTGTGGCTTAAAGTCGATGGTGGCTTGGATTCGAATAAATAAAATAATTGATATTTGTGCGAAAAACTAAAATCTAATGTTATGTAAAATCTAAACGTTATCCAAAAAAAATGCTGTTAAGGTAAAAAACATACTTTAAATTATGTGCTTCAAGTATTTTAAAATAATTATTCTATTAATTTATAAGTTACTTACAAAGTTCTTTAAAAGAAAATACGACTAAATAATACACACATAGAAAAATATCTGAGTACAAGCAGATAGTTTTGTCATATAACATGTGTGTGAAGATATTTTTTTTTCTTAGAAGGGTCTACCATTTGGAGGGCGAGGTTTTCTTATAAATTTTAATTTTCCTACAAATACCGTTAGAAAAACAACATGAAAAATGTTACAAAAATAGCATGAATCAGAGCACAATTAGAAAAATAACATGTTAGGGATTCAAAATAACTGAATTATCTAACAAAAGAATTTGCAATCTTTAGGAAGAGAAATATTTAAATTCTATGATTATCCAGAATATTTTAGCACCGTAACATATTTAATTCATGTCATGTTTTCGATTCTTTAGAAAATAAAATTTAAACTAACGCTCTAAGACAACGCAAGCAAAAATCAATATGTTCTTAAGACAAGAAGCTTTTGACATCCTCAGTCATTATTTATCTCATTTAGCTATAAATCCTTCTAATTCAATTATCACGCTCCATTATTTTATTTATCATTATATCACCATTACAAACAGATGGGTTATGAAAGATTATTCTTCTTCACATAAAGCTTTTAGAGTAGATTGTTCATGTTTAGTCAAGATGAATATTTAACTCTCCCATGGAACCCATCTCAATCTGATAAACTTAAATTGTGATTACGATAAAAGTTTTCAAGACTGAATATATAATTATGAATATCAATATTTCATGTTACATTTGCAATATGATATTTATTACTTTAATTGATTGATGTAAATTACGAAAGAGTTTAAGTTGTTAATACAAACTAGAAACACAAAATTTAAATAGCTTATTTTAAACTCTATAGCTCGAAAAAGGAAAGAAATTTAAATTAACAGATAATATTTTTCACTTGTATACATTATATGATTTGAGTTATTCATAAATCTGGCTGTGTGTGTGTGTGTGTGTGTTAGAGCTGGCTGGTTATTTGGTGACACAGACTACAGTGTTTATTCATTTGATATTGTCGTAGCTTTTATTTTGTTAACAGTATTGATATTTTAAAGTATTTTCATTTATTTACTTTTTTTGTCCCAAACGTCATATATTTGATATCGTTTCAAAAAGGTTGAAGAAAATAAGGTGCTGCAGTTGCTGTAATAAAATAATAACCTATAAAGGATCTTCTACGAGCAGCCTTCCCAATAATTTTATTTATCAAATGCCTGGTCGTTGACCATCAGGCCTTCAAAATAACAGTCTATGAAAAAGTAACGAACAAAAAAAAAGTCTGATGCCAGCCTTATTTTACAGAAACACGCAATCCAGTATCATCCCTAAATTCTGGGTAACGATTTGTCGTACGGATTCATGGTTAATCTACAACTCATCTGCTATCTCATGCGCACAGTTAATTGACGATCTTTAGTGATTAATCACCTCACCTTCTCAATGTTTTCATCACTGACGGAGATCGCCAGTCTTCCGCTACGGAGGTTGTCAGAAACTTTTTTCTGACCTTCTCGAAAAAGGGCCAACTACTCATAAACACACTTCATGGACAGTGTGTGATCTTCATAGACACGTACCAGCATCCCATAAGTTTCTTTTGGTGTCTTGTCCAGCTTAAAACAAAACTTTAAATTAATCTTTGGTTCGCTCATTTTCCTGTTGCCAGTTAGGAATCAACGAAATAAACAAGTACTTTGTAAAACAAGTCTTTCACGGAACACAAATGAGATTCAACTGAACAACGGTTGGGACAGATGGTTAACACCTTCCACTATGCATTTGCTGCGTTTTGTTTTGCCAGTGTTACCAGATCGGCCATTCTGACTTCATTCACCGAACTTTATTGTCAAAGGTTGTGGTTTAGAGACTATGCAAGAAAGAGTTTCATACTTAAAAAAACGTGTGTTTCAACTCTTAGTAACTTTTATAATTCTCATATGTAGAATGAAGAGGAAGAATAATATTGCCAAATCCAGTTTAAAGTTTTGGCCCCTGAAGTTTTAGGCCTGTGATTCTCAATCACCCTGCCGCGGCTATTTAGTGTGCCACCAATTTTTTTTTAAAAAAAATGATTAATTATACTCTGAGAAAAAAATAAAATTTGGAGCCAAATCGTTCGGCCATTTTATAGAAATAGACTTATATATATATATATATATATATATATATAAAGGGTGGTATATTTAACTTACACTTTCGTGGATAAATGAACAGAAAAAATTAATTGGGCTCGTAATCCATTTGTGATAACGAATACATCTGTACATGAATGAAGAGGAAAACCTAATTTCGCTCTGTAATAATAGATATTTAACTTCAAAACATTTGGAAGAGCCAGTTAATTCATTTTGAATTAAAATTAGAGGCGATTATATATATATTTTATAACAGCCAAAAAAAACTTTAAAAATAGGGTTACAATTTTTTACATCTTATTTGTATGAATTCGGATTTTTAGCATTAACAAATATAAAAATGATCGAAACTTTTAAAGCAGATGTAGAATTGAGAGTCGCATTATCATTTTAACGACCAAATATAAACGAAATTATCATAAATCAAGCTCAAATTTCGCATTATAAATGCATTATTATTATATTAATTTGTATTTAATTATTTAATAGGCAATTTGTTTTCTTTGTCGTACGTATTATTTTATTTAACTTTTAAAATTATTATCATAAACTATTTTACATGTAGGGCATTATAAATAATTGAAATTCTTTTAAATTTATTTTATTATTAGTGTGCTGCAAATTTTGAAATTGTTAAAAGTGTACCGCAACATGAAAAAGTTGAGAATCACTATTTTAAGTAGACAAATTGCGACTTTATTAACAAGTGAAGGCATATTTAAATTTTTGTTTGGTGAGTAAAAATTTTAAAAATAGAAATAAAGGGATAATCCATTTCCCACTTAAAAACACGAACTGAAAAAAAAGCCCATGGGTTAAAAAACCA
>BMAV01005305.1:0-30046 GCA_019973955.1 Trichonephila inaurata madagascariensis
AAAAGCTTCTAAAAGCAATAGAACGTAAAGATATTTATGATTAATTTTTTTTTATAAAAAGATAGCCAAAGCATTGTAAAGTATTTTTGCTTGTAATAAAAATTGTAGACTATCAGTGAAAGAGGCATTCGATTTTTTTTTCTATCTGAATTTTAATCTATCTGTATTATTCGTAGAGGTTATCAATTTTTAAGAAAAAAAAAACAAAAAATATTCTTTAACTTTCTTCTCTTTCCTGGTGCAACAATTGCTTAACTTGGGTGCTTAACACTATTCATTTTAAATGTTAAATGCAACTTCGGAATTCGTTAAGATATCGTTATTGCTTGTATTATTTAACGTTATTCAGTACTGAATGAGAATTTTAAAATTTATTCAGTAAATTGAAAAAAGAAATATATAATTTTAAATGCTTAGAATTTAATTCAATAGAAATCGTAAGCACTAATTATTTTTCAGAAAATGTTACAAAGTATTACAAAAAGTTAACTTTTCAATAATTGTACAAATTGCTAAGAAAAAAGACATAAAATTGTAATTAATATCAGTAATCTTTTTTTCTTCAATATGTCAAATCTTAAATTATCATAAAACTGTAGCATATTGAAATATAGGTCATAAAATAACTACACAATAATTCGGAAAAATTTTCATCATTCTTTCTTTAAAGATTTGTATAAAATAAAAGAAAGATCTAAAATTTATTTACTACATTGTCACATATATTATGATTAATAATAAAATTCTATTTTTATAATCTATTATTTTTTTGAAAACATATGCGTGGTGGAGTGCATAAAAAAACTCTCTCTCATACTCTCTATGTCTTAGAAAGCTTTACAAATGTTGAATAGTTTAAAAATAATTAAAACATTAAAATCTATATTTCGAATTTTAATTATTAAAGGAAGCTAAAAATTAGGCGAAATTCCTTAAATGAAAGTTAAATTCTGCGCAGGGTGATTGGAGGAGTTCAACGTTGCCAATCAAAGAGCAGCAAAGTAATCAGTGTTAAAAATTTATAGTTTTTGAAAGAATAAGCTCGTGCTCGAGAAGAAGAGATGTAATTGGTCGTCAGAGATTTAAAAAGGTTTAAGTAAAAGAACTATTTTCTTTTTAGAATATATATATATATATAAAAAAGTAACAAGTGAGTAATAGTTTTTTTAAATTTACATAGAGTAAGTTACTTGTGGTATAAAAATTAAAAGAGCATTGTATTAAAATATTTCCTAATGTACTGAAGTATGGATTTTGGGTAATTTTTTTAATACATAAGTTAGTTAAATTTAGAAAATTATTAGTTTTTTCAAAAACCATTTTTGCTGTTTTCCTACCTTTCGTCTATTCTGCTCACTGTTCTGATAATACTATTTTTATGGATCCAGAAATATTAAAAATTTATCAGCAAATTATATTTTGAAAAATTAGAAATAAATTATATAATGCTAGTTTTTTTTTTTTTTTGAGTGGCTTCCAGACAGCAATGACATTGGTTAGAACTGGCCCGAGAATCAGAGTGTGGATTTGAATCCTTTTCACTCTACTTAATATAGGGTTTCTACCACAATCAAAGGGCATAAATTGTATTCTTTAAAAAAAGTTCTAATCTTTATTATGTGATGTTTGGAAGGGAAGATTTTATCTGAAATTATACCTAGATATTTAGTGTGTTAAGACCAGTGTATGATGATGATATTTAAATAAACATTATGTTTAGCAAAAAAGAAGACAGTTTTTAAGGCAATTTTCGGTCATTATACCAGTATTCAAGAAAAGTAAGGTGTTTATTTAGTTGATTTCAAACGAAAAAAATAAACTGTTCTAGTTTCCCATGAATAAAGCACCTTAGAACCATATCATACATACAATTTAAAATTATTTCGATTTTAATTTTCTAGTAATGAAATACTTGTTTTACTGTTTTACATAGCCAAATTTAAGTGTCAATAAGGAGTTGTGAGGAAACATGCACTTTGTCAAGTTCTTTGAACAATGTTTCGAATTTCAATTGAACTGGGTGATTTACCAAAGCCTTAAATTGAATGAAACTTTATCGTCACACTTCTCACAACCAATAAATAATCAAATAAAGTATCACTTCCATGTTTTGTTGGGATTAGTAAGAGCTTCTCTACACTATTTGATTACCATCTCTTTGAGAAGTCTAATGCACGGTTCTGTAGGACCGTGAAACGCCTTTATTTGGTATCGAGACACGTTCTTTTCGGTTAAGTTCGTGTACAGTAAATCTAATAAACAGGATAGGGAGATTTATTTTCCTGCAATTTCTCTAAGCGGGGAAAATAATTCTCTTCTCCAGAATAGGAAGCGAAATATCCAGATCGATGTGTAAAGGCCAACATTGGCCTATTTTATTTTGAAGAAGTTTCTGGTATTGTGCATTTCTTTGTTATGCAAATATTACGTGGCAGATTTTAATGATTTTGAGAAGATCGAGTGAAAGGAACAGGAATGGCATACGGGGCGTTATTCCCCTTGTAATGTGAAAGACATTCTACTGCGTTACTACTTATAAGAAACAACTAATTTAAAATGAATAAAATATTGAGATGGTTTTAATAGGAATGAGGGAGTTGAGAGGGTTATGTTACCACCACATTATAAAGCAACTCGAGGGCTATTGGTGACGGGTCTCGTAATTTTGGACCTTGGTCAAGTGACGAGGACCACACATGACCTGGCATTCCTTCTTCTTACTAACACATCACACCAACCGGAGGACATTGTGTCTCGACAGATTTTCATGCACAGGCTCTTTCTACATGTCAGGTTTTAATTGTACCAGGGCTTTCATGAAAACAGCCACTAAAATACCCCGCCATAGTTTAAATACGAAATTAAAATAACTTTTTCATGCTTCATTTTAGGAAAATATTTATTTTGAATTATAGTCAAATATTCTTTTAAAATTGAAGTCATTGGGGGCTAGGGGGTATCATTTTTTTTTACATTTTGATGTAAGTACCGATATCCGTGTAACATTTAAGGTATCCGACTACGTTTGGAACCGGGATTTTAAAAAAGCGTGTAAATGGATAATATTTATGATATTTAGTGCCACTTAGATTAGAATACATGTGTAAAATTATTTTAAGGACATTATGACAAAAGAATTATTTAAATACAATATTTTGGCAAAAAATTAACTTAGAATAACCTTTTTTCCAAATGCTTTCCTTTTGTAAGAAATGCTTCTATTGTATTAATATTTTGCCTGTATTCAGCTCAGTCCTCTGTACAGAGGCTCAACTAGAATTTTTGAAACGCATAACTTGGAAGTCGGTTTATCCATGTTTTACGAAAACAGAAGGGAGAAATTTTAAGAAACTACCCCGATAATTATTTCAAATGATTGTATAACTGAAAATAATCTGAATTTTTCAAAAATCATATTTGAGCCTCTGTACAGAGGTCTGAGCTATATATAGGCAAAATATTAATACAATAGAACATTTTTTATAAAAGGAGAACATTTGGAAAAAAAGGTTATTCAATAATTTTCCAAAATTATTTAAATAATTTTTGTCATAATGTCCTTAAAAACAATTTTGTACATGTATTCAAATCTAAACACTAAATATATAAAAAATTATACATTTAAGCACTTTTATAAAATTATGGTTCCAAACTTAGTCAGATACCTTAAATACAAGTTATCTTTAGGGGATTT
Organism: Trichonephila inaurata madagascariensis; assembly: GCA_019973955.1. Classification (NCBI taxonomy): domain Eukaryota; kingdom Metazoa; phylum Arthropoda; class Arachnida; order Araneae; family Nephilidae; genus Trichonephila; species Trichonephila inaurata. The sequence goes on from BMAV01005305.1 coordinate 3,695, forward strand.
GTTACTATAATTGAAGAGAAAGTCAATAGACTATCTTTTTATCTCATTTCTAAAAGTGATTGTTCTATGAAATGTTGCTGATGAACTCTCATCCCCCATTTTGTCATAAATGAGCTACAAATGTTACAATTTATGGATCAATTTTGTGCTTGGAATAGTAGGAATTTTCTAGATTATTCATATGTACTGTTGATCTTGTCTAAATGCAGATAAATGTATATTCACACATGTGTTAATGGTGTTGAAGTCAAATGCTTTTCATAAATGGTATTGTAAAAATTCATTTGGGTAAGTTTTAACTCTGTTAAATTCCCATAATTAATCTGGCTGTTTCTTAAATGTGTTAATAATCTGCAAAGGCAGTTTCTAATTTGAATATCAGTGAAATAAGCGTGCACGGTTGATATAGAATCTTTTTTATCGTTTCTAAGCAACAACTTAATTTCTAATTTAGCCTAACTTTGACATTAAATTTCATGATGAAAGGAAACGTTTTACAAAATATCGTAACTATATTGAAAAGCAGAAATTTGATATATTACGTAGTCGCTTATTATTTATTTCTTTACAATTGCTTATATAGTATTGAAATTAGTGGCAATTATTATTATTATTGATACTAGCTTTATTCGTTTCAGTTATTTATTTTCCTTTTTTCTCTGTGATGAGTTTCATTATCTACTAAGGCAGTACGTAATATTTGAAATAACTTTATTGTAGTTATAGGATGAATCTCATTTAATTATCGCAACATTTTTGCGACTTTGAAACATTTCTGTAGAAATAATTCATGTAAGATTATGATTATTCTAGAGAGACTCTGTAGTATTCAGAACACCGAATATTACAGTCTAATTTATGCTTAACACCTAGATAGATTTATATCGTTCAGCCAAATATGTTTTACATCAAAATCCCTCTTTACTACTTGGAAAAGCTTTACAATAATAAAATTTTAATTTTAAATGATTTTCGCAGTTTCTGATTCAAAGTGAAACAGTGAAGGGATATGATTATTATCTACATAACCATGCATTAAATGAGATTAAAATAAGCTTATTAAATAGATTGAATAATCTATTAATTTAATCTGGATTTAACATTTAAATCACTTAATAAATTACAGAAAATACAATTATATGTGATGACTAATGAGAAATGTATCCATTATTCATATGAATCTGGTTTTCTTAATCTAAAAGTAATTTAACAGATAACGTAAGTTTCATATTCTTTTAGATAATGACATTTTTACTAGGTCAATTCATGAAATAAGCTTTTAGATGGAATCCAACAAAGGTACACCATAAATATTCATTGTTATTAAAGATTTATAACAATCTATTGTTTGCATTAAAGTCGAATTATAAAGGTAAGCCAATTATTAGCATCACACTTCGCAATCTTTAAATCCGCTATATACACCAGTACACAATAAAAGTTCTTTATTAACTCTAGCTACGTATTAATTTCTCAAAATACTTAAGCAACTTAGGAATACATTTATCTTTTGTTTTATTTATTATTAATCTTAGTTTTCATATTTAGTTTATATATTTTAATCTACTCATTCTGAATTTGAAACCTAGATAATTAAAGATCTTCAATTTGTAATGAATTGTTAAATTGCTTACCAACTGGTTAGTTTTTCTGAAATGATTTTAAAACTTACGAAACTTTGTTTCAATTTTTAGCTATTATTCATATTTATGAATAGTGCTGGTTAAACATAAGTCAATAAGTTCTCAAAAGACATAAAGACAATGTTTGAGTAAAAATTGAAAATTATTTCATGATATGGAAGCATACATATCTAAGTTTACAAAATACCTATAAGTTAGATAAACTATATAGAGCATGTGCACTAAGTTCCTTACAACCGTCTTAACTTCGGAATAATTCATAAAAGTTGTGTTTAGGTATACTACAGTAGGAATGAGCTGCTGAATAAAAGCCCCTGCAGTGCCACTTGGTGGTAAGCTGCTGAGCTAGTATTCCTATCTCAAAAACAGTATAAAATAGGAAAAAAAGGGATTTACAAAGTTGTAAAGCACCATCAATTTAATACAAAAATATACCTTGTGAACATCATTGCAGTGGTTAACTCTTCATTAGGCTTGCGAATATTTTAGAAGCATGGTAAAATTAATTTTGGTATCGTGTCCACAACGGGAGTGGGAGCGTGCTACTCCTTCTATATGCATTTCATCACTCGTATTATGGTTCGCGCTGAAGACTTAGTCGAATATCTTACATTTTGGACGGCAAGGGCTTTTAAATATGATAGATGCTACACGCCCAACAACTTAATATTTAATATATTTCCAATTTTTCATTTTTTTTTTTCTTATTTTTCTGTAACATAGAGTGTAGGTTTCAGTTTTAAACTAAAATAATTTGAAACAAGTATTTTGCAACTTCCTTGATAGTTAGTTATTCTGTGGGAATTGATGCATGTGAGAGATACAGCGTGAAGACGTCGTCTACGAAGACGGCTTAAGAATAACTCTCATATGCTTCGTTCATTATGAATCAAGATTGAAAAAATGTCTGATATACAACGGCCTGTTCAAGACGATGAACCAAAAGAGAAACAATACTAAGAACTTTGAGGAGGAATTGCTGTTCTTCTTGTCAGAAGATTTCGTTGTGTACAGTGCAAAAAATGCATGTGTCTTGAGCATTTAAAGATGATTTTTGAAAACTGCAACAAAGGATCCCAAAATTTAAATAGGTAATGGTGATAGTAATAACTAACCACTACCTTTGTGTAATGTGTGTTTTGTTTAAAATAGAAGTTCCTGAATTATGTCTTAAGTTTTATATCTTGACGTGTGTAACACACATATGTACCTAATGGCTAGATTTGGGCCAAAATAATTTATTAAGAAATACTTCCAGTATTAAGTATAGTTTTTATTATTTGTATTGACATTATTAGTTGTGTTCATCGAGATAGTTACCAAAAACGTTTCAATTTTCTAGTGCTTGTTTTTTTTTTAATTTTCCAATATACGAATTCATACGTGAACATTCTTTTTCTTTACTTTTTGGGGCACATTCCTTTTTTCCTCTCTCATCTTTTAAACGAGCTCACGATGGAGAATAGAGAGTGACACTGGCCCAAGCTTCCGTAATGTGTCCTTTAAGGTCTTGCAATGTTTGTGGAGAGGTCGCAAATACCTGCTGCTTCTGGTATCTACCACACTTAAAAGTCCTTCGGAGTCAGATCAGGCGGTCGGGGAGACTAATCTACATCGCTATACCCAAGTATTTGGCCTACATCACAGCAGGTTGTAACGGGCTCACGCGTCTTTTCTTTAACATGACCTCTGGGATCTTTGGGGGCCAAGAATAATGGCAACTCTTTTTCAACCAAAACCCAAGGAATGTTATGTGTGAAAGTGATACAAGCGAGGATTGACAGCCAATTGTGAAGTTACCTTGAAGTTTCAGCCATTAGGTCAAGGGGCATACCATTGTACGCACGCCCAGACGCCTCTTGATAAGATTGAAACCAAAATTGGATTAAGGTAGGATTGATTATTTGATATTAGGACTTAGAATATTATTAGAAGTGAGATTAGGTGATTTAAGTATTGATATTGGTCCGAGTTACGCGATACGTATTAACTATTACTGTGTGTTTGTTCATAGTAGATTCTCGCATATATATAATATTTTCTAAATTGTTAAACACTTAAGTTTCATTCTTAATAAAGCCATATTAAGATTTTAAAAATGTCTATTCCTTTTGTAAACTCTACACCCCTAGCTCACGCGGACAATCAAAGAAACGGTCACTTAAGGGGGGTGGTTTCCCAAGGTTTGCTCACAAAACATCTCTAGGGAAGCAGTTCCTCGTCAAAGAATTCGCGAACCAAATATCACTAATTACGTAAGACTTAATTTTGGTGAGATGATTTTGGACTCAAAATAAAACTATTTTTCTACAATATAATAAAACTAAAACTGATGATTATTGATAAGTGAAACAGTATTTTGAATTTTTACCATAAGAAAAAAAAGTTTAAGAACTTAACTTTATTCCACGTGTGGCAGTAAACATAAAAATTTATTTATTATATTTTATTTATCCTTTCATCTATATATACCAGAGGACATCTTTTTCACTTAGTTAGGTTTTAAAAAACTGAAAATAATATTTTCGATCCATTCTAAGGTTTATTTTAAATATATGTATTCGTTTTATTTTATTGAAACATTAGTACTTGGACATAGAATCCAAAAATATATATCAAGTAAAAGCAGCAAGATAAAAATAAAGAAGCTAAGTTGTTTAAATTTCAATGAACTGAAATCTGTCTCGTTAATCAAACGAGAAGGATTCTGAGTAAGAGCGATGGATGGCTTATGTTGTAAGCAAACTCATTACACGAAATTTGCTTGAAAGGCAGATTACTTTCTAAAGGATAAAATAAATCAAGCAGAAATTGATAAGTTAATTAAGCAAATAAATGATGGGGTGGCTGGTCAGGGGAAAAAAATTGGGGTTTTTTTTCAAAAAGGTTTACTCAGGAAATGGGTATTCTTCAAAAGTATTTGGTTGAACTTATCGCTGTGAGCATTAGGAAGAAAATTACTCTGAGTACTTTGTCTTTACTTTGAAGCCAGAAGGTACAGTAAAACCTTTAAAGACTTTTTTGTTGAAATAGTTCTTCAAACTGTGGCGGGTTTTTCCCAAACTGCATATTTGAAATTAAATCTTCAGTTTAAGAGAAAAATTTGAGTATAATTTTTTGAGTTTTGTACATCAATGTTTGGACTATTAAGGTTGAAATTTCATTAATTATTTCTCAAATGGATAAGCAGTCTTAAAAGGTAAGATGAAGAGTTCCTTATTTACTCATTTTCTTAAAATAAAGGAAGTTTTTACATGAACTTAATGCTAGATTATTAACCTAGTGTAAAGATTTGGCCTCAGGAATGTGACAAAAAAAATTTCTATTTATTTTATAAAAATTATAATTACAGATATAATGCATTTAACGCGAGGAAATATATAACTTATTTTATGGGAAATTTCTTTAAAAATATATACATATACATAATTCCCTATTAAAATATGGGCCCCTGTCCCAAAAATCACAAAACGAAGCAAATTTAAATACGTTTGCCTTAAAAAATTTTTTTTAGCATGTTTTTTTTCCAAAATTTAGTCAAGAAATAATCTAAAATTTCTATATTTTAAACATCCCGCCTTTTTTTTATTCCGTGTTACATAGTTGGAATGAAATAAAATACTTGAACAAGCAAAAATAAGTCATTACTATTTTTTTTAAAATTTAGCGTATCAAAAGATTTGATATTTTTTAAATTTTAAAATTAAGCCCTAATTAATTATTATTCCCTGGGTTTTTTTAGCAGTTTTCAAAAAATTTTCAATTCCGGGGAAATTTGGGTATTTTTTTTATTTTGAAGAATTCTAAATTTTACAATAGTTACCCTTCAGTACCCATTTTTTATGGATTATAATGATTTGATTATTGTCATATTGATCAATTTTAAATCTGAATGCTTAGATTATTTCATGATTAAAACACATTGAATTGTTTTTTTTTTCTGTGTCTTATTTTAGATTCTCATGTCAGTCTTTGAGATCTGGAACCATTTCTGGAATGCCTATTTATCATTTATCTTTCTGAAGGACGTATGGAAACCATTAGATACAATTCCATTTTGTTATAAAATGTGACCATGGTTGTTATTTGTGTTATTGTGCTCCTAGAATTGTATCATGATATTTCCAATAGACTGTGTTAATGAAAACTTAGATAAAATTAACCATAATACCATAGATAAAAACATAGCCGTTCTTGAATAAATTTATTATCAATAAAATAAGATGAGATGGGAATGGGAAACTTGATTATCAAACCCAAGAAACTATACGAACAAATTTTAAAAACTACAATTTGCTTTCCTCTGCCTTCGAGCATATGCGAATTGCATTGGGGTTGCAGTTGTGAATAAAATTCACTTTTCGTCATCACTTCACTTTATGTGAGTCTCTTCTACTTACAGTCATGTTCAACCGAAAGTTATTAAAGTAATATGATTGCTCGTAAAAGCTTTTCTTACTACTCCAGATCCGCGGTTAATGCAAGATTTCATCATCCTGATTAAAAAACGCTGAACTTTTAGTTTTGGGGAGATAAGGTTATGATTATTTCCCGTTAATTGGGAGAACTAGAAATTAATTATCACTTGAAGTCTTGGAGGGCTGAAGACCATACCAATTAAAATCCCTTTACGAAAATTTTTATGTGAATTATTACGCATACACACATATATATATATATTGAAACCCAGTGGCTGAGTGGTAGTACAGCGGACACCCCTGACTAGACAAGGTCGACTCAGCCTTTCATCTCTTAAGTGGGTCGATAAATGAGTAGTTGACTTGCTTAGGAACTTAACATTGGTGGTTTGGCGTCAGACTAATCACCTGATCGGAACATCTGATCATGCGCCTCAGGGCCCAAGTACGTTTCTGAAGGGCACAGAAACCCTTTTTCATGGCTGTTGGTCACTGAGTTATATTATATAAATATTAATATTTTATATATATATATATATATATATATATATATATATATATATATATATATATATATATATATATATATTAGCGAAACCTATTTGTTTAAAAATTTTTTATTAATACGCTTACAGAATTTTCCATTTTATTTCTTAAATTACATTTAAACTTTAACACTGGAAATTGCAAAGTGATGAACATTCAAACTTACAAAGGGAATCAATATAAAAATTTTTAATTACATTTAAATCTTTAAAATGAAGAGCAACACTAAACAATTTATTTTTGTATGGTGAATTATGTATGTTGAGTGCAAAAATGTTTCTGTGTTATATTATAAATGAATGCTGAATACATAGTCAGACTAAAGTAGTATTATTTGTTCATTCACTATTTCTTCTATGTATCTGTGCTTTTTTTCTCGCTTCAAATAAGTATCTTAGACATCATACGACTTAAAATTCTTCATTTTAAAAAAATTCGATGAAGCATTTAATTGTTATTCTAAAAAAATCATATATGAGACTTAAAACATTGCAGAAAAGAAAGACCCATAGTTACATACAAGTGTGCAGAATGAAAAATAATAAAAAGATAGTTAAGTTATTAAATCAAACTCTGTGTAACACTTCAAAACTATATTATCCCAGTAAATTTCTAAATTTAAGTATTTTTTAAAAAAAATATATTATTAATAAGACTTTTATATAAAAAAAAATTTCGTTAACTTTACACGCATTGTTTTCCCTTAAATAGCTCTTCAGCATGACATTCTACGTGACATTAAACATTTATTTAAGTTAAAAGCAAACTTTCAGACATGTCTAATTTCTTGTTTTTAGTTTACTTGAAATTTCGAATTTCGTGTTACAATGGAGAATATGTCAAGAAAAGCCTTCTTTAAAACTTTTCGTGTCATAAACATAATTTGTACTTCTTAACAACTTTTAGTTAAACGATTACTCAAAAATTTGTGAGGCTAAATATTTTTCATTGAACTCAAAATAAATTTATGAACCAAAAATGTTAATAAAATGAGTACTTGTAATTTTGACTTTGTGTTTGCTATAATGTGAGAAAAATTAAAGGAATTTTTGTTGTGTGTATTTTCAAAATTAATAATGATATTCAACATTGCATTGGCTGGAGAACTGAGAGATATTTTGATAATTTAACTGCATGTTTGAAAAAAATATAAATGTAGTCGGAAACTTATTTAACGAATTAATGAGGAATAAACATCTTGTGTATGTTAATTCGGAGTTATCCGTTATATCGGGTCCCAAACGAAATACAAATGCTTTGCTCTTACCCTTTGGAAATTCTATAAGTAACTATAAAAAAAATATTCACTGTTAAAAACTACACAATTTTTATTCAACAGCTAAAAATACTATTTGTATTTCCAATAGTTAAGGAAACTTTTACTTACTCGGCTTTTGAAATTTTTTTGATTCTTGGCTAGAAGGATTTATTCAATTCCCACATTATACATTCTATTTATTTATTTATTTTTTGTGGAATTTTAAAGTTTAAAATACATTTTGGGAAACGCTCAAGTGAGCTGCAATTTTATATACATGATTTTTTTGATAATAATACAGTCATTTAATTATAAAAAAAATTTAAATTTAAAAATTAATTGTTTAAATAATTAAAAATACAACGTTGGCATCATTTTTTTGGGGACTTGGACCATTTTGGGACTTGTGTCAAAACTTGAACAGGTTTTTTTTACGTTTTAAAACATTTGTTGAACTTTTATACAAGATTGTTTTATGACAATACGATACTTTAATGATAATTTAAAAAAATTAATTACCACTTAATGTTGGATTCTCTATTATGTTATCATTTTATATTAATTGAACTATTGAATAAAAGCCCAAAAAAAAATTTTTTTTTTGTTGATCTAAGTAGGAATTTTTTTTTTATATTTCTTGTTTTTCGGTTCTTTTTCTTCTATTTATGCAGAGAAGAAAATACTGCATCACTTACATCCTGCTGCATAAGAGAGAGCAGGGGCGTAGCTTCCACCATATCAGCAGTACTAATGATACGGGGCCCCTCATGTGTAACTACAGTCTTACTGACAGGGCTCTTATATCTTAAAAAGGACCCCGAAAGAATTTTAATACAGTGCCCACTCAGAACTAGCTATGCCAGTGAGACAAAGGTATGTGTTCAGAGTTTCTAAACAATGTAAAACATTAAATAATGTAATAGTTTTGATAAGAGTTTCATTATCAATTTCTGCATTAGAATCGCTATTCATGGGCTCTGACAAATCAACAATTTCTTCAACTGTAGTACCTGGGCCGCCTTCAGTTTAGGTGGTTTGTTTCCGTTATGTCCGTACGCTCAAGGCTGTGGGTTTGACCCCGCCATAAGTTTGTGGATTTTCAAGATGCAGAAAATCGGCAGCATCCATGTCGTGTGATTTTGCGGCATATGTGAAAGATCCCTTGAGTTCTTATTTAGCCCGTGCCTGTGCAAATCTTCTGAATAAGTTCGCGTCGCCAGAGTTCAAGTGCCTCCGGAGAGTGAAACGGGGGTGGGGGGATGGCCTCGGGGCAATTGGTATCACCCAAGTATGGCGCAGGCCTTTGGGGCGCGATACCAGCTCCTCTTGGGAAATGGCACCAGGTCTGCAATATTAAACATACCGATCCACAGCCGCATTGAAAAAAAAGTAGTTCAGATAGGCAGTCCGTCATCAAATGTATCATAATCATTAAAATATCCACTTTATTGTGTAGTGGGATGAGATAAGATAAGAATTCCCTGTCTTATTCAAAACTAACACGATAGGTTACACTCATGAGACTCATCTGCCCTCGTAAAGTCTTATAATAGTTTTCGCCTTTTCCCGTTGAAATTTACTGCTTACATATAAGGCTTATTATTTTCCGTACGATACAAACTTTTTTTTTCATTAGGTGATTAGTTGTATTAGAAAAATTCAAATATTTTCAAATACAGACTAATAAAAAAATTCCTGCTACTGAAGTAATTAGTTAATTCAGAGTTTATTCTTCGTTAAATAGGTGCTTTTTGACTTCATTTTAATAGGGGACAGAACAATTCGTTAAGAAAAGAGGGTTTGTTAAATTAAAATAATATACTTATATTTTGTGTACAAAGGATGTAGTAGTTTAATCTTGACATCGCAGGCTATTTTTTAAAAGTTTCAAAGCACTCATATGTGTTTCCATGAAAACACGTGTTTAATACTTTTAGTTACCTATTATTTTTTTTCTTGTCTCTCTAACTTCGAATCATTAAAGTGCGACTGTGTAATTGGATAATGTTATAGCAAGCTTTAAAAGCAAAATTTTCTCTCTTTAAATTTAGGGATTACTTTAATGTTTTTACCGTTCGTACATTAGTAATGTGATGCATTAATATTATGCAAAAGTGAAAGCTTATATGGATATGGGGTCAAGAATTGAACAATTTGAAAATACATGATAGTATAGTGAGTTAAGTGTGACAAAAATCAGAAATCAACATGTGTGGAGTTTATTCCCACTTATTTAAGTTTTCCTCCAGTAAAATAAATTTAAAGGTTTATCAATCTGTTGAATACACTGTCTGCCTGTTAGGGCTGTAACGTATTCTAACTAGCTTGTGTCCATGTTTTATTCTACAATACCAGCGCCTGACATGAAATCCAGTTACTTGACACGTGTAACAAATTGAATTGAAACTATGTTTGTGATTTGCTATTGTTGAGGCTATGTCCTTTATACCATCTTCGTTCCAGGATTGAATTTTTTGGAGTTACGAACACACACTGTTTCATACAGACTCATTTATTTCCTTGGGAAACGGGATATTAATGCGTTAGAATTCAAGTGAAGTAACATAATACAGTATACTGCCTAAGCAAATGAAATATTTTAAGAAAACTGATATTTTTCGGTTTTTTATGCACGTAACAATCCATCGATTCAAATATATGTATAGATTGGTTGAAATATATTTTTTAAGTTAATTATTTAATCTAATAACTTTATATAATACACGCATTGAAGCATGTTTCTTTAACATATGTGTTGCAAGTCAGACACACCTTTACATGTTTTCTTTTCTTTTTTTTAAAATTTGCTGTCATATAATTTATAGGTGATACAGAATCAAATTTCAATGCAGCCTATTAATTAAGAATTGATACAGTTTCTTAGAGTTCATTCTGTATAAGCTTTATATTTTTCGGTAATATAACACTTTGTGCAATATTCAAAAACTTATATAAGAGACGTATAAAAAAACTTATATATGAGACGTTCGGTGATTATATCAATGTACTGTAAACTACTGTCTATATGCATTCTGTTTGCAAAAATATTTCATATTATTGAGATAAAAATGTATCTACAGATATTTACAGCAAAAGAAGTATATCTATTATCTTTAACTATCTGTTAAGACTCTTAAGATGTTGAATGCATGAAAGTTTTCACAGTTATATGATAATAAATTTCTGCCTATAAACTTCAAAAAGGTTTTTACTGCAGAACTACGTATAGGGTTTGCTTATTTCCACCAAATAGGAGAAAATTTTGTTGTAACTATAACCACAACTGTGTTAGCGATTCGGATTTTTCTCGATATGCTGTATCAAAAATCTTGATCAATTGTCGTATATATTGAAAATAATATGTGCCAAGCTCAACTGCGGGCAAAAGCGAAACCTGACTAAAAGCGGCTTACGAATGTTGGAGTTGACTGAAACATAAAAAAAAACAAGATTGTCTTTAAGTACTTATTGAATGCAACTATCGTCTACAGATTTCCATAACAATAATTATTTTGCCGAAACCAAAAAACACTAAATCCAAACTTTTCTAAGAACTTTTGACATATGTAAGCACCACGTTTCAAAATGATACAATAGCCTTAAAATTGGACCGGATGATGGATGGAAGAAAGTTATGTGATCCAATGAATCAACGTTCACATAATAGATACTGCCCGCACAACGTATTTAATACCGGTTTATCCATTAACATATGCCGACGTTTTCAGTGGAGAAGACAATTTGGATGTTAGATTTGTCATGATTCTTTTGTTCGCTGCCAATATTCTCATGTTTTTCAAGCCCTGTCTCAATTGCATAGGAAAACACCACTACAAGTTAATTGGACATTCTAGGTAGTCAAATATACTTCAGGAATTGGACAATATATCACTTTCTAAAAATCCTATTTTTTCCTCAAACGAAGGCTTGCAACATTGGAATTCATATGAATAGGCTTAAGTTTACCAGCCATACTACCAGCTCTAGAACTGGTCCATTCAATCTCTCGTGTCGAATTTGCAAAGGCAGATCAATCGCGGAACTCTCTTTGAAAACGTTCCGATACATTTCTTAAAAAGATTTAAACATCCATTAAAAACTATAGAAGAGTTTTACAAATTCATTAAGATGTTTTTATAGATGATAATCCTACATTTTATTAAAAATGTTGCGTTTTTATTTAGAATTTTCATAATTTTTGCAAGCAACGACACATTTCTTATTTTGAATGTATCAGTAATCCTATTACACGTAATCTTTTTCAAAAATTCTAGAGTTGAAACACCTTCTCATTTAGCGAGCAACTACAAAGTTTCAAATTTAAAGTTTAAGCATTACAATATAAAGCTGGGAGTTATTCAATCATTGCACTATTAATACATTTAAACTTTGTCAATTATTTTAATTAATTGATACTACAAATATATATATATATATATATATGTATGTTCACGCACCTGAATAGCTTATATTGTAAAACTATTTTTTCTTACCACTATGCTTTATTCTGTTATGTATGTTCTACGTTTCCTGAGAGTCTATTTTCCCCCCAATATTTATACAAATATGGAAGAACTCGTTAGCCACATTTTAATTGCGCATTTTATTTTTTCCCAGCCCGGCGACCCAACTTAGTACCATACATAAAAATAAAATGGAATCATAACTCACATGAATCTTACGACGTAAAAGAGGCTCAATGGCGTTATAGGTGCCAACTGATATTTTGAAAATTAAGTGCCTATATTCATTAAAATAGTTGCATTTATTTTCCAAAGTTTTATTCATTACACGTATCTGATTTAAACAAGGATTGTGTGTGTTTTCGTTACACCTTTCAAACTGAGTTGGGTAAATGAGGTTTCATAGCCAGTTAAAGTCTTGAAATTTGATGTCTGGCTCTCAAGAGGCTGCGGGTTTCTAGACAGCCCTGAAACAAACAAATTCCTTGAAATCTGTGTACATTCTTAAACATGTCTTCACAAAACTTATTTTAACGAAGCCAAAATTCTCCAAGAATGAGTTACTATGGTATACAAGAAAAGTTTAATTTATTAAGTCCCGCCTCTCCACTTAATTAGCAATTACAGTCTAAAATGTATATCACAATTTGAGCACCAACCACACAGTACGCAATATGTTTTTATTATCGGTCTCAACCAAACATACTAAGCGACATCTGAATATATGTATAGACAAGCTAAAAGCGGCAATAACTCCAATAAATGTTTCATAATTAAAATTTGTAATATTCCAGCATATAAAATTATCCAAACCTGACAACTATATGTGGTGAGGTGCTAATATTATAAGTACGCCGAAGTAATAAAGCACCTCTTGCGATATAAAATTCCCGTCACAATGTATAATACTATGTTTGATTCTAAGCCATGCCTAAATAATGCCTGTGTCCAAACTTTGGATCTCTAAAGATAAAGCACAAAACATTAATACCATGTATTTGCTTAAATAAATGAAAGCACCACGTCGTTTGTTTTTATTTTATTATTATCGCCAACTATCTCCAACGTTATAAGCGACACCTTTAAACGGATGCCATTTGAAAGTTGTACGAAATATAATGCCTTGATTTAGTTAAGTTCATACCGGTTGTTAAATTAACGAAAAATGCACAGTATAAGAAAACTGTATGATAACAAAATAACCCCACCAAAATGGCAAGAATGGGAGTATTTAGCCATACGTGTTTGACTTAACTCCATTTCGAAATGTTGGCCCGCTGTAAAATTATGGCACAAATGAAACACATAAAAATTGTATGTGTGTAAAATATCCGATGCATGATACTCGTAATACATATCATACATTTCTCAAGGTATGTTAGAGCATAAGAATATTTACATGAATATTAAAGAGGAGGATAAAAACGATATGGTGGAAAAATATAAACTGCAAACTTTGTAAAAATACTTTGAGATAGTTAACTAAAGAAAAGAAGATAAATACTGTTAAAATGTAAAGCAGAATATCAACAGAATGTTTATCGAAATGGCTTCGTAAAATATATTTTTCTGAAAACTGCATCATAAAAGCGTAAGAAACAAAAAAACAAAGTAGTCATTGTAAAATATTTTTCAATGCAAAAGAATACGAAAAACGCTTGTTGGATTTGCCGTCAAAAGGCATTGAATTTTTTCATTGCATTTATCCTGATATATTTTTGAAGGATTTTAATTAGGATTGTTACCTTTGCGAAGTATTTGTCATTCGCATTCTTCATATCACAAATATATTTTGACACAATGATGAATTATGACATGTTCCATTTTTATGCCCAAGTTTAAAAAAGTTCCTCTGGAAAAATAAAATAAAATAATTGCTTTTAGCAAAATGTATTACAAATAAACGAATGTCTTATATAATTTAACAATGCAAGTCTTAAGATAATGGTTTTATATAAAACTTTATCAATTGTTTACTACTAAATTTACCGTAAATTAACTAATCATAGTAATAAAAGGATCCTATAATTTTAAAGGCCTACTTCATCTCCATAATATATTCAAACTTGATTTTATTTCTAAAAGTTTCCAATATGAAAAGCTTTCTATTTATTAAAAATTTAAAATATTTAATTATTTTACGAAATTAATAAGATTACTTGAATTAATTTATTGTACGAAATACAATACCGTCTGACAACCAAACTGCACGAAGCAGGCAAAACCAAAGTACAGAAAATTACAATCATTCAAAACGAATTCTATTTCAATTTTAATTAATTTATTTTTGTAGAACATTACAAGGATGGCGGTCAAAACAGAGATAACTTATATATTTAAGACATATGTTTACCAGACTTGAGAAAATTAAAATATCGACTTTGAGTGTCTTAGTTCATTTATTGCTCTCAGCTTAAATTTAATTATTTTTCAATTAAAAAATATTAAAAACATAAATAATTAAATAAAAATAAAAGCAATGCAGTTTCATGTAAATTATTATGGTTTAGCTTAGCTGAGTATAAAAAGGTAGCATTAATTAGTTTATGAGTATTGAACGTTAGAATAGTCATAACTGCATATTCTGTGTATTAATTAATGTTAATTCGAATACCGAAGCGATACTAATGACAGGATAAGGTAACGATACTAATGAAAAATGAAATATGTGCTTAATATTTAAATATTTTAAATAATATTTAAATATTTTAAATAATGTTTGAATTTCAAATATTTCATTAGTTTCATTCACCCAATAACTGAACATAGTCTCAATACTTTTAAGTAAAATGTGCCTTTAGATTTGTAAAGAAAAGTGTGTTAAAGTTACGTGTTAAAGAAACTGAAAAATATCACAGTAGAAAAAAAGGAAAGAAAATTATTTATTTAATGATTAGAATAGATTAATAAGGTAGCATTTTGCATAGAAATTACAGAATTGATAAGACATGGATTCCGTCATGGAAGTACTGTAGTATATATAAAATACATGCTACATAAAAGTAAATAAGTTTCTTATTTTTAAAGTCGCTTCAGAAATTTAAAGTTTATCATAAGCGAACAAATTATAAAATCAAAAGTGTGTGCATTTGAAAATATATATATATATATACCATATATTTCCAAGTACATGCCGAAAACTTTTGAACTTTTTATTTTTTATTTTTTGAATATTTTGAATTGAAATATTTCTATAATGGAAAGAAAAAGCTACATAAATTTTTGAAAGTTTGTGCTATAATTTGAGTTTTCGTATAGCTACTAAAATATTCATTCACTCATTATAATGTTTTAATGCATATGTTCAACATGCGGTTGATTTTTCTTTCAGGGTAAATGGGATGACGATCCCTTTTCGAATATTAATTTATTTTCTCGCTGATTTTCCAAACAGAAACCAAAAAGAAAAAAAATGGTTCAAAAATTAGCACTAGGATAAATAACGTGCAAGATAACAAATGAACGTAAAAAGTGTGCAAATTTCAGATTGGATTATGAGAATTAAATCTATCGTCCTTTCCATCTTAATTTAGAGCAATTTAATTAAAAAAAGATATCTCACACACACACACACACCCACTCCGCCACGGATGCTTGGCAACATATTTGAAAATTTCCGGAAAATAATATATAATTTTTCCACTCTTCCTGAGTATTACAAATGTACCCCTGTATCAGTAAATTTTGTGATGTGTTTTTTGATTTACTTTCGAATTGGGGTAGATTCAGAAATTTACTACATTTATAAAATCTTCAAAATTGTGTATTAGGAGCGAAATTAACCTATAAAAAGAATGATAAATATATTATTTGAATTGAAATTGTGAGCTACGATATACAAGCTAAACATCAATTGAGAAATATTCACATGTAGTTAACTTCACCATTTTACTTCTTTACAGTAGCTTCGTGTGTTTAATATTGTGGTAGAATTATATTTACACTTACATAGAACTGAATAAATATTATGTTTTCAATTTAGAGAAAAGTAAAAGTGAAACATAATTTAATTCATACCAATAATTATTTTGAGTGCTACGGCCCTTAAAGGGCTTTCTCTTTCAAATATTCCGAAGTCCAATACATTCTTACTCATGCTGTGTTATCCGTGTATATTTATTTATCTCTCTTCTTTACGTGAAAGTATATATACACTTATATATTTAATTAACTTCAAACTCTAATTTTTATTGCCGTAATTATAATATATATAAAGTTTATCGATAATAGTTCCATTGCCAAGTCATCATGGCAAGATCGTGCACTGACATACACAAAACTGACTCATTTTACCAATTTATCAGGAATCTAATTATCTTAAAGTAGGTCGATATTCAATTTCTCTGAAATTTTTCATGCACATCTCAATCTTATTTGAAATATTTTTTCTAAGCGTACATATTTGCACTAACATTATTCACAAATAAAATTATTATAATGCAGCGTATCGCACCGTCGTTTTTAATAAAAATGTTTAAATTCTCTGAGTCATTTAATTAGAATTAGAATTTTGTAATGTTTGATTTTCAAGTCTGAATATTAAAAGTAGTCTGACATAAAAACCATCCTTTGGTTTCCGTGCTGCACGTTAGACGTTTAATTATTTATATTTCTTATCATTAACTAAATATGTGTTACAATTCGTTAAATTCTTCGACTTTTCGATGCTATATTTATTGCATCAATGCTATACAGTATAAAAACGAACATGTTATTAATGCGATATATTTAATATTATACTAATAATAATAAGTGTTATTTAAAGAAACAGATACCAATTACGAAATATTTATCGTACGAAAAATGAACATGCCCCAGTACTTTTGCATAAAATTTTATAATATCGATTTGTTTGAAACTCTAAATTATATATATATATAAAACCCAATTTAAAATTAATATAGTTTACATAATTTTTAAGACTGTACTTTAATGTGCTTTGTTACTTAGCCCGAGGTCACTCGCACCTGTTTTTCTACCGTCGTTACTCGCGGGGTGTAGAGAACACCCCAAACTCTTAACACGTGTATTTAAATAAGAAATTTTTTTTAAGTCAATTATGATATATATTTATGAAGTATAAGAGGTTTTGTATTATACAAACAAAATTGTTAAATTTATTCTATTCAAATGAGACTAGCTTTAAATTTTTAAACTAAACCTACAAATTTTCTTTTTAAAAAGTACACAATTTTATTTTTTTTCATAAACCACAAGTAAAAAACGAATTACCAGTAATAAATATACTTTATAATTAACGATAGGATAGTAAAAGTAGAAAAATAATATTTAAATCATTTTTCAAACATTCAGAGCAGACTGTATTCATATGCTTTAAGCACATATTTTTCTTCTTTAAGACAAAACAAATAATTTTACATCTTTTACCCGTGGACAAGCAGTGCAACACCCCTTTTAGGGATTAATGCTCTTTTAATATATTCTGAGTCAGTAAAGCTTCTTTTGAGTGTTTTGTTAGGTTTGGAAATCCGATCTCATATCCCACTGTGGCTGCACAAAGATCCATTCTAATCTCCTCTAATAATATTGAATGTCTCATTTATTTTCAGGAAGAACCGAATGATAGACAAAAGGAAAATTAATTCCTGCGGTATTAAGTAGATGATAAAATATTTGCAATGGCCAAAGGTTACATATTCGCGATACATAATATACTGCACATTTCATCGGGGGTATCAACACCACCTGTATTATAAAAAATTTTCAGATTTCAAGTTTCATCTCTCCAACTTGGTTACGAAATCACGCAGTCATCAATTCACTTAGTTAATTTTTCAATCTGTTGATACGGGATCTAATAGACGACAAAGTCGCTATTTCTCCCTTTCCCATGAAGTTTTGTCATAAATTCTAGAAAATGTTTTGAAATTTTTTAAAAAAAAATTGTATTTTACAATTATTTTTTAGGGAAATTTTATTATTTATACCACATTTATTGAAATTTTTAAATAAAATATTCATGCATATTAATATATTTGAAAAAAATGTAAGCCGAAAGAGTAAAACTTACTTTTTCCCTAGATGCTTCGAGTACAAAAATATAACTCAATCACTCGCGAGGTGTTCTCAGCACCCCAAATAAACTTTTGAAGGGTCGTTACTTTCCCAATCGTTCTGGAATTGATTACACCCGGTCTGGGTTCAATGACCCAAAATGGGCGCTACGCTGACGTTTTGGGAAATGGAACCGAAGCTTCCTCCATCTATCGAAGGTTAATGTGGCCTGGCGGGAGAGATTTCCTTATTTTTGTGGGGTCGGGCGGGGGCGTGGTTGGGAAAATGGGGTTGTATCTTGGATTTCGGGGGGAAAGTCTGGTGTTTGATGGTGGAATCCTTTTTGGTCCCTGGCACTGGGAAATAGGCACCTTTTGGCTGCACTGATGTTTGGGAAATGAACAAGTGGAGGGGGATAAATGTTAACCGTTGGGATCTTATGAGGAATTTAAGTTAAGAGATAAAAATTAAATTAAAAATTTTGAAAAGTAAACGGGCACTCACCCACAGTGACTAATGTGTTAGGGGGGTAATGGGTCTGGAGGATTCTCTATGAAAAAAACGTGGGTCTGCGCATTATTTTTTTGAATTGTAGGAACTTTTCTTTTTCTGGGGTGTACAGGGAAACCCCAATGTCCGGGGGTTTCAAAAAAAATACAATATATTTCTTTTTAAAAAACTCTACGTATATATTTCCAAACAAAAGATAGATTAAAAATTTTGGGCAGTATATCTTTTTACCACATGATTTATTGAAATAATTCAAATTAAAAAAATATTTTTCTCATTTTACCGCATGATATTTACAATTTTAAATTTATTTTAGAAGAAAAATAATAAAACTGAACAAACTTATATTTTGGTGTTTATTTTTTAAGTGGCCAAGTAATCTTCAAATCGAGATATTTGGGGGCGTTTTTTGAACTTGAAAATATAGGTATAGGATACTAATGGTCATATTCTTAATGTATCAAGGTGTTAAATTTATAGTTCCTATTAAAACAGTTAAATTTAATGAATAATATCTTTTTTTCTTATAAAAAGAATGAGTTAGGCCACTTTAAAAATTAACAACCAGTTTCCCTTTTTAACTTTAAAAAAATATTCAACATAATTTAAATGCCAAATCAAAAAATAATACTAATTTATTTTACATATCTTTAAAACACTTCAAAAACATAATTTATGGGTTCAAACCTTTTTTTTAACTACATAACGTACAAAATTCAAAATAAATTTTAAAAAACGTTAAAAATCTCCTTACATTTTTTGCTTTGGGGTTTTAAAGTAATCATGGTGTTTTGGTGGTATATACTTAGGTATTTTTCCTTTAATTTTGCTTTGTGATTTGCCTAAAATTTTTAAAAGTAGTGGTGTGAGTGCAATATTTTCCAACTTTTTTGGTCTACCCAGACGTGGTAATAAAGTCAGGACTTTAAAATGTTCATTTTCATTCATTGTTGTCTTATAGTACATTTTATACGGTTCATTTTTGACAAAACTAATCCAACATATTTTTAACCAGTTTATTGATTCTCCATCAGAATTCTTTACCTTTTTAAAAATTGTGTCTTCTAATAATTTTGTTGATACAAAATCTTCTTGTCTCATTTCATTTACAATAAAATATATAATTAATTTTCCAACACTTTTTAATTATCTTGTAATAATCCTGGGGAACAAATAGTAAATTATTTCCTTAATGACATTTCTACCACGCCAAAATCTCTATCATTTGGTAAAAATGAATGCCCTGATATTAAATTTGTGATCTATCTTTTCCCACATCCATTTCTTTTCGATTTTTTTTTTAAAATCATTTTTACTATTTCTTCGTCACTATTGAACTTAAAGGGTTTTTGTTCTTTTTTCTTTCGCATGGGAAAAAATAATTTCAAAAAATTTGTATTAAATTCAAGTTTTATATTAAATTAAACTTACTGGTTATTCAACTAACGCAAATGTCCAAAAAACTGGGGGTTTAAATTTTTAAATCTTTTTAAATTTAAAAAATGCCTTCCGCTGCTGTCCGACATTATCAATAGTAAATATCTTTTTTTTGGTACAAATGGGTTGGCCCTTTTAAAATTTTACACGGTTCAAATTTAAAAATCAAATATTATTCAAATCAACTCTGAAAACATGTGTCGGAAATTATAGTACTTCTCGAAAATATAAGCAACCTGAAATGCTTTAAAGATAAATAACATGAAGTTGTCCCTAACCCTGGTAACCAGAAAAAATTTAAAAATGGACCCCAAGTCACTTTTAAAATAAACGTTCATATATTTTATAATTAAATTTTATATATAATATAAAAATATTATATATATATATATATATAATGTATTCTTTATCAGGGTGGTTGAGTATTCTGTTGAAACCATTTATAGTTTATAGAGTATAATAATCATTTCAATATTTTTATGTATGTGTGATTGTTCGTTTAACATGAAGGTTTCACAGAAACAAACTACTAAGTCAATATCTTTCAAAGTTAAACTTCAGTTAAAGACTTTTCGACTATTATCTTATGATCATCGTAAGGTTATATTAAAAGAAAATCATTATTCTGAAATATTCGTGAACTTACTTGAAGATTATCTTAGTCTTTTTATTCGAATTGAAGATGACTGATCAGAATACTAAATTCTGATATTTCATATTTTAAAATTCTAAGAGCTGTATTTTCCAATAATAAAAATAAAATGACGCACGGACTGACAATGATTCCTTTCCAGAGTCAAAATTCTTTGCAATGGGAATGATCCATTTTGTAATATAATTTTGTTTAATAGTTTTTAAAAAATACTTTCAAAATACTAAGAAAGCTGTGTCCTGACACAAGTAGTAGTTGATTCGATTTACATTCTTTCAGTTTTATACATTTTCTCTAAAATATTGTTGGTATAGAGTAAAAATATCTCATGCGGCTAAAATCTAACAAAATATCGATTTTTTTTCTCCTGGGATTGTCAATGTCGCGCTTATTGTAACTTTATTCAGCAAAATGATGTTTGTATTGTGTTTTTGTTTTCTGTCACCAAGTGGGGACATATAAGTCGAGTTCTTCTGTATTTGGCGCCATGTTTGCTTGTCTTGATACGATGAAACATACTATTGCGTGAGTAATGTTTGTTTATTTAAGTGGAAAATAAATACATGAAAAGGCAATCGTCTCGATTCGTTGAATTGTCATAAAAATCCCTAGTCTATTACATTCTTTCTTATCCTTACTAATATTATAAACGCGAAAGTTTACATGTATTTAAATTATTTTGTTTTTTTTGCAAAAAAACTAATGGTTTTTTAAAGAAACCCTTACAAAAAATTTTTAAAAAATACATCAGAATAACACATAGGCTGTAATTTATAAAGATATTTGTAAAGTATCCAAAATATAACGATACATATAACGATACATGTCAAGTAAGTAGGAAAAAATTATGCCATCTGCAAAAAAGCCCGCGGCAGCATATATCTATCTTTTATGTTTGAAGCAAAACTTTCCCTTGTTGCTTTGTCTGCGCCAGGCACTGGCTTCTAATTTACTGCTTTGATCAGTGTAATCAGTACTTTTTTTTTATTTCAGAGTAAAACTATATTTCGAAGGGAGATGTTGTGTTAAGTCTCTCTTTATTTGAATAGCTGCTATTGAATTTTTTTTCATTTGTAAGCCATTATGGTAAAAAAAGTAAACCATTAATACAATAAAAATTGATAATTTTTTTCTACGCATTTCTTTTTTATAAATTTATAATGCACATTTGGTAGTAACAAATGGATCCTTATATCAAAATAAATACTTTTATCACTTCTGGTATTTAAAATAGATAAACTTTTACTTTCACAATACATTATTTGGACAAATTTTCTTAATTTGTTTGTGGTTAGTTGTTAATTATAACACTATAATTTTATTGCATAGGCAGGTATTGCATTTTTTAAGTATAAAAGTAATCATAACTACTGTACTGTAGTTTTCGGAAGTGTAGAAAAAGTACCTAATAAGAATTATGCCGCGAAAGTATAAGTCTAATCTTTCCCAAAGCTCTATTAAAACTGGAGCTATGAAAGTAGCTATACAGTTGCCAACTTAAATGTATCGCAAACATTTCGCGATGTTTCCATTGAATCGCCATTATAATTTAAGGAACGGCGTTGCTTGCGAATATTACAATTTTAACATAAAATGAATACAACAAAAAGTAATATTAACGTATTAGACTTCCAGGTATTAATTATTTACACTATTTTAAGCGTTCATTACATGAAGTTTATTATTTTTGCTGAGCATGATCAATTTAGGTAGGTGTTTTCAAAAATCGACCCACAAGAGAGTTACAGGGAGTTATGAATAAAAAAAATGCTTATTTATCAACTATTCGATCTACAGACTTAAAATTTAATAAACATGTTTGTTTTTTTGTTGTTGTTCAGCTGAGATATGCAAAAACCTTCTTTTGTGTTTAATTTGCAACTCACGTAAGATTAACTCATTAAAAACTTCTTTATCATTCAATCTGTTTTGGTAAATATTTCAATTCCCCCGTGCGAGGAACGGGTATACCAGCTAAGGTAATAAGGTACTTGATTTATTGTGAAATAATTTCAATTATTGCAAAAGGTCATAAGTGATGTAAGAAGTTAACATAAGATCAATTAAAATGTGTTTAATATACTGATTACCAAAAGCCCGTTGAAACCTGTACCACCGCTGACTAATCTCTAGTTTCACATGGAAAAAACCCGTTACTTTTGGTAAATTTCTTAGAGGTTAATACAATTTCGAAAGAGAATTTCATACATTTTCATATACTCGTCAAATAAATTATCAACCGTAAGAGAATCATACTTTATCAGATGCTCTCTCAGCATAAATATTCTGCAAACTCAGATATTTCAGGTATAATATATATATATATATATGATATTGTTCTGTAGGCAAAAAGAGAAAGAGATTATTTTTATTCGTAGCTAAGATTTTGAAGATCTTTTTACTTATATAGACATGGAAGACTTGTTTTAGTTTTTAAAATTTTTTATATTAAATATACTTTAAATAAATTAATAAAATATGATAAATATGAAAAATATAACACAAATATACAACTAGTTTTAAAAGAAACTTATATTTCTTTATAAAAAAAGATGAAAGAGCTACCTCGCAGTGGTCCTGCTTGGGATAGTCTTGGTACTATGTATCTTCTCATCCTTAAAAATGAAAATAAAGACACTAAATCAAACTTTATTTTTGGATACTTTAATGTCTTTATTGTTTTTAGTAAAAGAATTGTATTCTTAACTTTAATTTTTATCCACAGCATTTGAATTTAATTAGAAGCAACTTTGATATAAATAAAGCAGATTTTTAGATTTACTATTAAATATAGATGATTATTTGAAAACTAATATTGATGATAAAGGAGAAGCCTTTTAATTTTAATATTATTAAAGTGCCTTATTGGGCTAGCAATCTACATACATCTATTTTTAAAGATTTTATCTTAAACTAAATTCAAAGAGCAATGTCAACAATAAAAAAATATTATACGTTAAAAAGTTTTACAAGTATTGCTTGCAATGCAAATGTCCTAATAACTTTCGATCTAAATACGTTCATAAAAGTATATATGTTACCGGCAAAGTATGAAATGCCAGCATTGTATAGAATGCCAAGGCATTGTACAGAATGCCTGATTTTTTTAGACAAAGTATGAAGTATGAGAATTATTTCATACTTTGCCTAGGCCTTCCAACGAATGCTTAGGTATTCTATAGAATGACCAAAGCTGTTTCGACAAAGTATGAAATAAAGTCTTGATACCGTAATTATATCAATGACGTACATTTCTAAAAAATACAAATGTTATTCTGACAAAATAATGAGAGTGCCATTAAGAAACTATTCAAAATACATAAAGAAAAATGAAAGTTGCACCATGTATGTCTTTTTTTATTAGGGAAAACAAATTTTCAAATAAAAAATTAACCTACTAATTGCAACATGGTAGGTTTGAATGTCATTTTGAGTTGCAATTTTCTCGCAAAGACCATTTTTATTTTGGTACTTTGCTTTACACATACATTTGACGAATTCTTCGCTGTTTCCATTGGAATGAGCAATTGCAACTCACAGAAGAGGAATTTCATGGTCAAGAATATCATTAATTTTAAGCAAGTTCTTAGGGTACAAAGTAAATTCTGATTTCACATATACTTATTTTAAAACTCCTTGAGAAGTTTCAAGTCGATAGAAACCATTCTATTTATCACTCGTTACAAGTGTCAATATATTGACATTTAGAATAAAATCGAAAATTTCACACTAATGCCTTTTTTTTAAGTAATTTTTTTGTTTATTCTGACCAGGTTCACAAAGGTGGGTGGACAGTTCAGTATCATAACGTGTAACGTTTTTGTATTTGTTTGAAAGCTCTTTCAGAATTCTATCATGTCCTCCATGTCCAATAGCCAAATGAGCTTCATGAAGTACGTAAAATAACTCAGAATCCGCGACGTAATACTGTATAGAAGTGCTTTCCAACCTTTTTATCCCCACTGAAGTTGAGTTTGATTTAATAATTTAATTGTATTTAAATATGCCTTAAGAATACCATTCAGTTACTCCAAAAATGAATATAAATTAATTTTACATGAAATATAAAGTGATTTTCATGGAAAGTTTAGGAAATCATGGAACTAGATAAATACATTCCAGTAAACAAAATGGAAATAATGTAATACTCCTTGAGTGGCTCGATATTATTTAATCCACGGACCGGTTGTTGGGAACCATTTTGTATAGTACTGATGCGTTCTTTAACAGGTTACATGAGTTTACTTTTATTTCCCCCAAACATCACTTCATAGCTATTCAGCAACCAATATACCTGGGTTCTTTCTTTGTAGTCATTTTGGCATTTTGTACATCAGTTATTAACTTTAAGTAAGTAATTTCAGTTTTAAAAAAAAATTTTTTTTTTTAACGTTTTTAACTAAATTTTCGGCAGCTTTGTCGAATGTTTTTCATCCCCTATGGACCGGGGTACAACCTTATTTTCTTGGCATTCAAAACCAATTTACCAATTAGTTCAGGTCCCCACAGTGGGGATTTTGGAAGAATTCTTTTCCCCCGATAATTTTGCAGGTTATAGAATAGATAGTCAATTATATAGATTTGTAAATTTATCCCCATTAATTTTGCATCAATTAAAAAATTTCCCAAGATAAAAAAAGCCAAAAAATAACCTTTTTAACAAAAATAATGGTTTCACCCCCTACCGCAAAAGAAATGTAAAGAAAGTCAAGTTAAATCTGTTGAGAGCTCGAACGTCCTCCCGTTAGTTGGGTGTGGTAGTTAGAAGAGGCGGGGGGGTTATCAAATTTCCTCCTCGTCCTTGACCATGGTTTTTAATTTTCGAGATCCTTCCCCAAAACCTTCTAGCTGAACATTACGAATAGTCACTCCTCTTATTCCTCTTCAAAAAAAAAAAAACTCGAAATTGTACATATATACACTGCTGGGCCCCCTAAAAAACAACACCCCAAAAAAGCATGCAAATAACATGAAAATTTTCAACAGCATTAAAAAAGAAGTGAAATAACAAATGATTAAATTTCGCGAACCCACACCGCCTGTGGCTAACCTCAAAAACTATTTAAGGCTTGGAAATTTCTCAATTTCATGTTCGGGAATTGTGTTTTCTTTTTTTCAAAAACGATCAGTTATTCTCGTAAAAACAGCTATCAGCTTTTGATCAAATATTCGAGTTCGACGGGAAAGGGTAGTCGTGTTGGACGAAACCAAACAAACTGTATTTCTGATAAGTGACCGCTGGGGGCGGAGGGTGACGGACCGACGTGGTTTTCGCATCCTCCTCGTGCCCACTTCCGGGGACAGGCAAATTGTGGCCGGCATTCGAAACGCTCGTCACATCACGAACCATAGCACAACACTTTATCGCGCATCATTCCTTCTGCGCGTACCATTCGACGCCGTTTACGCA
>BMAV01005306.1:0-40636 GCA_019973955.1 Trichonephila inaurata madagascariensis
TTAAGAAAACATATTTTTAATGATTAAAAGTAATTTAAGAAAAACTGCATGAAAATTGTTTTAACTTCTAAAAAATAGAAATAATGTACAAGAATTAATTCAAAGCTTAATTTTTTTAAAGAAAATGTTTATTTTTAAATGCCAAACTAATTGCTACTGAGATAATTTAAATATAAAATTAATCCATGCATATTTACAAATTTTCTGTCTAATTAAAACGAAAAGGATGCTGTTTTATTTTCTTCCTCTTGATGTTACTTATTCCAACTGAGAAGCATTATATAAGCATTAATAAAGAAATAAATGACATATTTTAAACAACAAAAATTATCTTAATTAAATAAAGGCCCCCCAAAAGAAAAATTTCCAAGACTTAAGAACTTTTTTGAAACTCCCCTATTTATTATGTTTTAACCAACCATTTCTATGCAAATATATAAAAAAAAGTACTTCCTCGAGTCGGGTAGAAAAGTAAACTATGGAAAAGTTTTATTTACTAGTCTTTCATCAAAGATGTTGGAAACAACAGAAAATGTCGGAAACAAGTAAAAGGAAGAAATTAAATGTGTAATATGTGACACAAAGCAACTTGCTGCAACCAAAAAATAATGAATAGTATGTATTGCAAAAAAAAATACCTGTGTTCCCTCTAAATATTTGCATTCAGGTTAAATTCATACTCCAGAAGAAAATAACTGCTACGAATGTAAAAATAAAAATAAAAGATTTCAGTGAAGAATTTTGTTCAAGCTTAGTTTTTTAATACAAAAGAAAGAAAAGATAGCGCCTTTTTGTGGTTTTGTTTTCATGCAGAAAATACTTTAAAGAAAAGGTTAAATTGTTAGGATTTTATGAATTTTTGCCCTTTATGTTTTAAAAGTTATGCAAACGACTTTTTTTAGTTATATGATACACTGCCGAAATACTTCTATCAAAAGTATTTGAAAAGAAATAATGTTATCACAAGTTTGAGGCTTATGAAGAATTATACAACTTATGTAAATATAACCAATTATATTTTTTCTCAAAAATGTAAAAATTATGATTGTAATATAATAACTGAGGCAAATTATTATAGAACACATTTTTATGCATTACTTATGTACTTTTTGGTAAATATAAACAAAAATTAGAAATGCTGTTAAGGCATCTCTTCATAATTGTTCAATACTTGAGACCCATTTTTCAATCATAACTTTCACCGCCCCACCCCCATACAATAACAATATATTAAATGCAATAAAAATTAACTTTGACGCTAAAAAACTACAATAATTAGAAACCATATCAATTATCAAGATAACTATTAAATTTTGTATTTGACAAGCCCATGAGAGGCACTAGTAATTATTAAGCTTGTTTTTAATATTTTTTTATTTCTAATGGGCAGTGGATTGGTGTTTTATCATTGCAGACATAGTACTTTCCCCGGAAGTTGGTATTTATATTTAGTGCGGCACTATATTAGCGGATACCAATCGCCGCAGGTAATTTTGACACCCAGTTTCCTCCCCAAAGGAAGGCACTTGATTTCTGGTGATGCGAACATGTACTAGGATTTAATTTTGCCGAGAGCACCTACACTAAAGAGACTCTCTAGAAAACTCTTGCATGCCCCATAACCATAGGACATAGCTGCGGTCGGTTTTTTGCATGATGAAAATCCACCAACTTGGGCCGGGGTTGAACCCACAACCTTGTGTGCAGAATGCCAGCGACAAACAAACCATGCCACCCAGCCGGCACTTCTTTTTAATGATGTATTGATAAATTAACTATCAAAAACACTGAGCAGAACAAATACACTTATATGACTACATTATTTCAGTGTATAGATAAATTTAATTTTTATTAAGTCCGAGTGTATTTTGTTTTTCTTCCTTTCAGTAGATTAATACTTAACTTAAGGTACCCGACTACCCTAAAACCATGATTTTTTTCAAACATTGACAAATTTTTTTATGACCTTATTTTATAGGCCATCTTATTAGCTTAATAACAATACCAAGTTTTTTATTTTCTCTCCACTAGAACAAAAAGTACAAGCGTTTTAGTAGAAGCAAATGCCATAACTTTACACAAGATGTCAAACTTCAAAATGTGTTTTTTTCGAAAAACTCAAACGGGGACAGCGGTTGCTCAAAAAGTTTTAAAAATAATTAGCTGAAATTTTTTGCTTATGTTCTACATAACAGTAGAAGTGTTTTGATCTTCAGATTTATCAATCACTGTTTTACTTCAAAATTTGCAGTCCTTTATGTGAATATAGTCAATGTTTTTTAAACAATTTCGTATAATCACTAAGATAAAGTGTTCTAGATTTTGTAAAAATTAAAATATCTCTTATCCTGAAGATCACTTCAAACAGGAATAACAAAGTTACACATCAAAATTGAAAAATTGAGAATTTGTTCATAAAATCTTTGTACAGAGCGGGCCCCGTTTATGTAATTTTTTGTACATTTTTACTAGTTTTTTCCCATTTTAATAAAAATAATTTTTTTTTCTTTTACCAATTTTAGGATTTTTCCTTAAGATATACTAAATAAATATGAAAATCACAAAAAAATCCCCATATCTCCTTATTTTCAAAAAAAATGTTATCGCAAGTAGTCGGATACCTTAAATCTTTTTTTTTACTTTTCAATGTGCTCGCCCACCCCACATAGGGATATCATGCCCCTCAAGGAGAGGGGAGCACCTCACAGTTTGAGGAACGCTGTGTTAAAGCATAATTCATATATTTAGTTACATTACCAAAGAGACACATTACCAACTTAGAAATTACGGGACTATATGTGTGTGTGAGAGAGGGAGAGCATTGTTAACATTCATATGCTTACCAGTTGAAGATTTCATTGCATGATGATAATTACTTTTTTAAAAAATATGTTAAATATCATAATCTGCTAAAGCCAGTGACATATTAATAAAAGATGCTTTCAAATTGTTCAATAATTATGAGATCAGATAAATAATCAAAATATTACTATTAATAATCAGAGACTATACAAAAATTCGAATATCTTCATAGATCTTCGAAATAATATGGCCGTCCTATACAAAATGTTTATAACTCTGAAA
The DNA here is from genome assembly GCA_019973955.1 of Trichonephila inaurata madagascariensis. Lineage (NCBI taxonomy): Eukaryota > Metazoa > Arthropoda > Arachnida > Araneae > Nephilidae > Trichonephila > Trichonephila inaurata. The sequence goes on from BMAV01005306.1 coordinate 3,085, forward strand.
ACTGTCTGAAAAGCCACTACCTGAAATCCAAGTTTAAGCAACTGTTTTACGTTCTTCAAAAACATGCTGTTTTTTTGATTGTGCAAAACAAGGAGAAAAATTAAAAAAGGATAGTAAATTATAAGAACACAGGGATTCCTTGGTGAGGTAAAACAGTCATAAATAAATAATACTGAAATTGAGCGTTTTACTTTGAAGCTACACTCTGGGGTCTGTTGAGCTGACTACTGGTGAAGCATCACAGAAAATCGATTCAAACATTAGTATTTATTAATTGCTTTACTGGACTTTACTTGTACTCTGGGGACGCCATCTTGATTATTCATACCATTACTACCTTAAACTGAAGTTTTTGAGTATTTCTTCTAAAATAGTAAATTTTATCACGTGTATGGATACGTATTTTCATACGTCCTCCTCTGACTCAAATATGCGATGCTATACTGGATCATTCTTACATTTTTAAATGAAACACGTAAGTGTATATTATGAACCATATTATCAAAATACTCTTCCGAAAACACAGACAAAATGTCATAAATTCCATCAAAATAAAAAATTGCAAATACTCTTTTTTTTTAATATATAGTTCCGGAGGAATTATCCGAGATCTTTACAACATGAGACGTTTAGAAAAAAAATTAAAAATAGACACAGCACGGTTTATAGTAAAATTTTATTCAATTTTATTAAGAATACATTTTATCAAATTAAGCCATATATGTGAAGCGGTTGAGCGAACTGACTGTATCAACTAAATATGATAATGAAGATTGACTAAGCTTGGAATATCCTAATTGAAATAACCTTAAAGCTATAGACTCTTGAATTCACCCCTTCTGATTACGTTCCAATGAGTATCACTAAGGTCTTCTCCTCTGATACTTTCCTTGTTTCACCACGTTTGCTTTCATCATTTTCCCTTTTAGTCAACTGGTTATTATTATTTTCACTTATCCTCCAATCTTTTTTATCCTCTCTTTCTCTCTCTCTCTCTCTTTATCATTTTCTCTTACCATACACTCTTATACTTCATTCTCATCTCATTTTCTTTCGTCTTTTTTTATTCACTACACTTCTATTTATATATAAATGTTCACTTGCATACATTCCGATTCCTTCACAAGGTAAGTTTCTCATATCAAACAACGTAGAAAAATAGTTAAAAAGGTATAAACATATTGGATAATTAAGTAAATTAGTAAATACAGTGAAATACGTTTAACGCGAAGGGATCAAGGCTAAATATCTGTTAACACGAAATGATACAAAGGTCTCGAAAAACTACTGAATATTTCCATGCATTTTTTCTCTTATCACGAAACGAAAATCGCTTAACACTAAAAACTCCCCATCTAGGAATGAACAAAATGCGGAAAACATCAGACACTTAATGAAAGGTTTGAGAAAGGTTTTGTATTATTAGACTGCCCTACAGTATCATCGGAAGAATTCGTTGCATAGATAATGATAATGTACGTAGACCCAATAATGGCTGACGAAGACATTTTGGAGTTTGTTCAAAGGCCAAAAAATATCATTGATGCATGTTCCGATGCCGGAAATGAAATGAATGATGCAGCTCCTGTTTCCCCGTCATCCGAAATGAGTATGCACAGTAAAAGTATGCACAGTATCCACAGTTATTTAGACGCACATTTCAAAAATTAAATGAATAAAAAATGGACGACATCGAACAATTTGATGCTACAAAGGACAACTCAAAAGAAAATTTCGTTTTATTTTCCAATAACTCGATAAATGTTTTGTTTTTCAAAAAACTTGTAAATATTGTATTAACAGTAAACGCTTTTGTTTCATTGATTTTTATTAAATGCATTCATATATACGCATCTATATAAATAAAATGGACTCTAATAAACTTAATTTTATTGAATATATATGGGTTGTTTTTGTTTTGTTTTTTTTTTCATTATCCTTTAAACGAAATTCTCTAAACACTAAAAAATATTTTATACCCCCTCCGTTTCCTGTTAAAAGACTTTCACTGTAGTAGCATTGATTCTTTTTTTTAGGTTTTTTTTTTAATTGTCTTCCTAAAAATTTGTTTTCTTACCAAACGATTTTTTTCTCTCTAGAATACATGGATGAAAATATCAAAAGAGGAAAAAAAGACATCTTTCTCTTTAGTAGTTTCCCTTTATATTTGAAATACCATTTACTAATTCCAATTAATGTATATATTTTTTGAACAAAATGTATGAATCATATAAATGTTGGAAGGCTTATTCTTTCATAAATTCATTAACCTCCTTGATAAATTGTAACCATTGTAGATGATTTATAATTCATTTATTAGACGAAATTCAAATTAACAAGTAATATTAAAGAAAATGTTAAATCAATTCCTACTTAGGTCAACAAAGAAAATTTTATTTTAGTTACTTTTTATTAACTAGTTACAATTAATGTAAATATGTGTACACATATGACAGAATCACAATATTAAGTGACAAAATAGAGCAATTTTCTTTGCAATTTTCCATTTTCCTTTCTATATAGAGTGCTGGACTACTTTTTTGTCTGTTACTTTTTATGCATGAATTTAATTTAATTATTCAAATAAAATAGTATAGTAAGAAAGAAATCACATTCTCAGAAATCAGGCCATCCCAGGAGGGGTTCGAACCCATGGCCTTTCGATTAGAAGTCCAATGCGCTATCTATCACGCTACGGGGACAAAATGAACGACTTCCCTTTCTATATATGCTATTGGACTATTATGTTTGTTTGTTGCTTATTATTAATTTTTTAATTTAATTAATGAATCAATATTTGAAAAAAACTGTATTAACATCAAGTGTCTTCCACTACAAGTTTAAAAGAATGTATTTGAACTTAAATGGATGAATAGAAAGTATTTTATTAACGATTGAAAATTTGAACAAGATATATATATATATAGTCAAAATTCTCTACTAAAGAGAGATGAATATTCAATAAGCAAAGCTAAAAAAAATTGAAATTGCAAGATAGCCAGACATTGAGGTATATATGAGAAATAAATGAAATAGAGATTAAAATATAAAAAATGAATGCTACAGTATTGTAACCATTGCTGACTCAGGACAGCTCTTATATATAAAATAATTTATATAAAAGTGAGGTTGAACATATTTTGTGGTCAGCCAAACTTCCTCCTTTTTGTTAATAATACTGAGCAAAAACCTATTGAAAATAATGGACAGGAATATCTATATCCTTTACAAGATAAATGTAGCTTACCTAAAAATTTCATTGAAAAATACAGAGCCTGCGCTCAATCTGAGTAGAATAAGCAAATTATTGCCAGATTCTGGACCCAAATGCAAATTCAAAGCATGGGAATGGTTGAATGGTAGCACTTAGCAAAAGTATGAAAAGAATAGAAATAAAAAATTTAAAAAAAGAGTTTAAGTACTACTATTACTTTAGGGACACTAGGATTATATATGAATAAAAAAAATAATAAGTAATATTATCTAATATTAGAATATGGAGGTAAATACATCTAGGAAAAATGATAAATTTATAATAATAAACTACTATTATTCTAAGGAATTTTAATCCTTACTATTTAGAATTTCTTTATTCAAATAACTATTAATAAAATTAATTGGGTATTTTTGAAATTGAGTAATATTTAGTAAAGTGTTTATATTATTTTTATTTTTTCTGATTTTTTTGAAACTAGAAATTGACTGAATATAGAAACATGTACATTACTCTCCCAATGAGGTACTGTTATAATATTCAATTTAAATTAGTCTCTCTTTTTATCATAAATATTAGTAACTATAACATTATCTTTTAATTTGATTTCTATATTAAGAAAATTTGCTTCATAGTTGTTACTATTTGTCTGTATTAAATTAAGATATTGTGAAGAAAAACTAGTGTTAGGTTTAAAATTTTCTTGCTTGCCAAAAGTGATAATATCATCAGTATATCGAAAAATGTACTATTCAGAATTATTAATGAAACTATTCAAAATAATATAAATATAAATTGCCAAGACAGTTGCTAGCAGGGCCACCTTGTGGCAGACCTTTAATCTGTTGATAATAGTTACCATCATAATATATATATAGTTCTCGTTTAGTACAAACTTAATTTGAGAACCAAATCTATCATAATTAACATTTTTAAATAAATTATCTTTATGTAATTTTACAAACATGTTAATCATATCATCAATATTAACAAAGTTAAAAAGATCTTCAAAATTTAAACTATAGACTAAAGAAATCTTTTATTTGTTCAGTAGGTTCTTAACTATTTTTAAGTATGTCTGTGGATTTAAGATTATTTATTGTATTTTTTAATATTTCATGGAGAATTTAGCCTGATTTACTGATATATGTATTAAAACCATTAGTAACTGCTTTAAACTTGACTGGGTCTTTATAAAATTTAGGAGTAAGAAATATATGTCGAAATTTAAAATTATTATTATTAATTTGTATTTTAATTGCTTAGGAAAATCCTAAATGCCATTGTTTATTTCTCTATCAGAAACTGATGACTTTATAAAAGCTATATTGTTATCAAAATTTTTTTTATCATCAAACTATAATAGTATTTACATTTGAAGTCAAAATTTCCTGGTACTTTATCAACATAAACTATGTATATGTATATGGAAGAAAGTGAACTATTAGTAGAAATTGAAAAATAAAAATACAGAATGCTTCGAAATATATTTTCTTTAGGAACCGTAATAACCTCCGTAATGATAAAAGTTAAATTTACAAGGAAGCAACACAAAGTATTAAAATGCATGACAAGTACCTCTTATTAACAGTAGTATAAAATAACATTCCTGAGATGTATTCCATAATAATACTAAATCCATCAAAACTGTAAAATAAATTTGACTCATTTTACAGCGAACATAATTCTGAAGAAATATGATATGAAATACATAAGTTAATATTTAATATTTAAATACATTAAGTAATACCTAACAATGAATGCGTAATGGTCACATTTAAAACATTCAACAGAAAAATATTACTAGTGTACAATTTTTGTTTAAATTCTTTCACATAAAACTTTAAACACGAAAATACAAATTCTAATGCTAATTGGTGAAAATATTTTAACGTTAAATTAAACATCAAAGAAAGGTTTAAAGTCAGAGAATTAAATTTTCCCTAAGACATATTATCTTTCAATTACAGAAGACAGAATTCAAGAATTCGCTCCTTTAAATGTCAGAGTTTGCTGAGATCGATTTTTGAAGCACATTCACTTCACTTTAAAGTCTAATTACTACAAAACTTTCGTAGTTGTAAACAAAGTTGATTCAGCAATGAATATACAAAATGATTTCACCGTTGTTATGAAAATATCTTTGTCACAAATAATATGAAAGTCTTTTTTCCACCATGCAAATAAAGCTGTAGAGCACGCATTTATTAGGTTTCCTTCATTCAATTAATTACTTGAAATATATTATTCTAAACAGGAATTAACTGTTAAAATTATACTCAATTTATAAATTATTTAGTATTATTCTTCCCTGAATAGCTTTGATATAATAATTTTCCATTTTATTTCCATAATATTCTTATGAAAGTTCTCGCATGTTCAAAACCAATGTATGTGGTATAAAATTACTTCTTTATAAATCCTTATCGCTGTGGTGGATCAAACCAATAGGATTCTGTGTGCTATGCAGCAGGAAGTATTTGCAACAATTCGATTCCCACGGCAGTGCATCCAGGGTTAGGGAATAGAGGTCAAAAATACAGATTTAGAGTTTTATTATATATTAATTATACATCTCTTACAGATATTCATTAACATAAAAGTAAGCTACATAGCATATAAAAATTCTTTCAACATAAATAAAAAATCAAATTGTGCATATATCACACATTTGTTTTAAAAAATATTTATTAAAATAAGAAATAAACATAAAGTATAAGTCTTCCTGCAATATAGTGAATTAAAAAAATATGCGAACCTTAAGTTTGTGAAGCCTTACTTAATATTACAATGTCAGGGATATAATTTATGACTTTATATTTGACACATAATTCTGAATGTTCAGCTGTTAAACAACTTCTTTGCTGTCACAAAATATATTTTAACTAGCGGTTAACCTCACCCGCTTCACTGAGTATTTCATGACGTTGCACGAATATATACTGTTAATATATTATAAATAAAAATTATTGATACCGAATTTTTAGCGTTATGCGTTTGATTGCATTGAAAAACAGTTTTATAACTGCCTTCTCCTTCTTCAATGGCTCAACTGGTCTTCTACAGAAATCTTCTCCGGGAATCTCTACTTTTGGCAACTTTTTTTCCAGTTTTTGTCCTTTAACCCTCTAAGCGGTCTGCACTTAAAATCTTGCCATTCTGGAGATGCTTCAAAAATGCACCGCACATATTTTTTTTGCTTTCAGGTGGGGTTCTCAAAAGCGGTTGAACCGTATTTTTAAGAATGCGGCTCGGCCGCTTTGGGGAATCTTGCTTGAAGACAGAAAAAGCATCTCTGAAATGGCGGAATTTTACGTGCAGACCACTTGGAGGGTTAAAATATTAAGATCTTCTCTGATACAATCATTCCATCTATGCGGGGGCCTGCCTCAAGATCTACTCCCCATGAGTAAGCTTTTTTACAAATCTCACATCTTGATTTAAAAAGGATAAGACTTCTAAATAATAATTTCTAAAATTGAAATATAATTATCTTTTACACTCTCGTGACCCGCTCCCCCAAATTGGATTTCCACAGAACCAATTCTACTAAATAAAATATAAGCATACTTTCCAAATATCAAATCTAAATCTAATAGTTCAAAATCAGATTTTTTTTTAAAAAAATTAAAAATATGCAAAAGCTGTTTTTTTTTCCTTTATTAATAAATATTTTCAATTTTTTAAGTTATTGCAATATTTATTTATAAGAAATCAAAATAAAATGTTATAACTTTCTATGCTTACTGCACAGTTTTATTATTTACTGCTATTGACCCTTTCGCGGACAGTGGCTAATAGGTCTAGCCACACAACAAAAATTTTTTCTCCAAGCGGGTGGTGGATACTTAGTCTATCCACATGCGTTAATTGAAGCTAAAACGCATGAAACTCAATGCAGATGGCAACATGATACCTTTTTTTGCATTTCATGTCCTCTGATGGGTAGTTAGAAACAGTGTTTCTCGGTGTGAATCTACAAATGGTATTTTGATTACTATAAATAAAATTTCTGATGTGTGAAAAAGATTTCGACGAGTCTTAAATATACTATTCTCTCATCTGAATGAATTGAGAAAATTTGCAATTAAAAAAAAGTTTTGTTTCGGTTTTTAGAAAGCTTTTATATGTGGATAGAGGCTCTATCCACTGCCCATATAGAACAGAAAAATGACCTAGAAATTTTCTCTTTTCTCCACTCGAGAGAGAACACATAAAATCATGTGAGAATGTTGGGGGTCGGAAATATAAACAAACTTTGTTTACAATATGTGGTACAAGATTCTCGGGTTCGAAAATCTTTAATTACAGCTTTTCTGTTCGAAGAAAACGTTTGCATACTATAAAGTTCCACAGTAAATTGCTCATCAAATTTGTGAAATAACTAATTTGAATTCTCAGAAATATTACTCTATTTCTAATTTTTTATACTAAAATTAAATAAAATATAAACTGTGAATATATAACTATTTAAATGTATATTATAAGTATTCTATGTATATTCAAAGTATTCTATGTATATTCTAAGTATTCTATGTATGTTCTAAGTATTCTATGTATATTCTAAGTATTCTATGTATGTTCTAAGTATTCTATGTATATTCTTATTATTCTATGTATATTCTAAGTATTCTATGTATATTCTAAGTATGCTATGTATATTCTAAATAAGTATTCTATGTTGTACAATTATTTTATTATTATTTTATAACTTTTCTATTTTGTACTTAATTGTTATCGAAATAGTTATTAGCATAAATGTTAATTTTTCATAAAAAAATTAATGTAATATGATTCATTATTTATATGTCCTGAACAGTAATTTAAATGTCTTAAGTGCGCATTGGCTATATAAAGTCTAGCCACCACCTAGGAATAAAACTCCAGATCAGATATTTTTTTGTAACTAAATAATGTTTATAGAGGATGAGAACATTACGTTTAACAAGCACTTTATCACAGAAAAGTGTATTTTAGCTTTGAGCCCGTTAAAGGCTTAAAACTATGAAAATTTAGAGTTTTTTTAATGGAATACAGATTAAGTTAAAAATTAAAATAAGCATAAAAATAAATTATAACGATAAGCAAATATTAATAATTTAAAAAAGGGCGAGACATTTTATTTTATTTTCTGAGAGTAAATAAAATTTAGCACGTCTTAGCAAACCATGTAATATATTAATGAATTTAGTTGAAGGAAATATTGTTTAGTCGAAACATTACTCATTTCTCTCTTTACCTAAAGTCAAAGATAATTTTCTTATGTCAAGATATTTAAATAAATACTCATAATAAATTTAAAGCATGTAATCGTTTCTCTATAAAAAAAGCAAGAAGAATTAGTTATGCAAATAAATATCTTAAGAACAATTTCAAATTAACATTTATAACAGATTTAAAAAATAAAAATTATAAAAAATAGCATGGTTCATTGTGAAAGCAGGATAGTAATAATTGCTACTTTTACAAATAGTATGATTTGCTCAATTCAAGAAAAATTGGAATTATTGTAGGATTATTTTTTTAATCACCAAATGTAATTCACTTTCTGGCTTTAAAAAATATTATAAGTGGTTGTCTATTTCTTAGCAAAGATTTTGCTTTGTAAATCTTGTGATGTTTTCACCATGTGACTTTTTTATCACCAAAATTATTTAAATTAAATTATATAAACCATGCTTATTTTTTTTTACATTTATTGATTGATAGAACAATACTGGCACAGAGGCAATGTATAACGGGTTCTATTCGGGTTTCCACTAATCCTCTTGATGAAAATATTTTTTTAATTGTGATATTAGTTTAAGAACTGTTTTCCATATAGATGGCTTGGTTTAAGCAAATAAAACTTCTATTTAAGTGCCAGTCAATGAGTAGGCGGAGTAATGGTTAAGGATTGATAATAAACCAGCTTTTCTCAAACTGTGGGGCGTGATGACTCTAAGAGAGGGCGCGAGCGTATTGAAAAGTCGAGAAAAATATTTAAAAAAATTATTAATTTACTGAAAGTGAACAAACAAAATAATTCTGGCATAGTAAAAAAATAAAATACACAATTAAACTGCTACAGTATACTTGTAAATGTATCTGTATTGCACATTGTATTTGATAGTTAATTTAACAATACTATGTTAAGAACATGTTTAATAGTTACCAGTCCCCCCATGATTTTTGAAATTATATAAAAAGTTAACACTTATCTTGATAATCGATACGATTTATATTTAATCACAAAACTGCCGATTAAAAGTTACGCGATTCACTCCCTAATGCCACTGCTTTACACGTAGGCGCGCGTTTGGGATGTATTAGGAAAGGAGGGGGGAAAGGAATATAAGTAAGCAAATTCTCGAAAGAAGTAAATCCTTGTCAAACACTGTCAAGGTCCTTTTATTGCATTCCAAAGCCTTTGGAATAATTTTAGGAATAGTAGTGCACAGAAAAGATAGTATTTTGCAAAGATACATATATGCTTCTGGGGCAATTAACACTTTGGCTGAGAGAGACGTTTATATATGCCGGTGACATTTAAGTAATTAAAATCGTATTGTGGCCTTAGTGTCAAAGTATAGTAGTAATGAATTCAATGCATTGTTATTGTAAGGAAGGGGGAGTGATGAAAATTATGATTGAATATTGGGTCGCAAATATTGAAAGTTTGAGAAGCACTGTCAGAAACTGATTTACAATAAATAGTAGCCAGTGACTGGTGTTCAAGTATCTTAAGATAATTATAAGAGAACTAGTTTTGAAAAATTCACATTACTTTCAGTTACCACCAATTGAAATAATTATCGGCGTTTTTTTTTTCTTAACATTTCTCCCCTCTGTTGTCGTAAAATATATATAAATCCGCTTCTAAGTTATCTATTTCCTAAAATTCTAGTTGAGTCTCTGTACAGAGGTCTGAGCTATATACAGGTAAGATATTATTATAAAAGAAGCATTTTTCATAAAAGGAGACTGTTTTGAAAATGGGTCATTCTATGTTCATTTTTTGTCAAAATATTGTACTTAAATAATTTTTATTGTAATACTATTCTTAAAACAATTTTATATACGTTTTTTAATCTAAGTGACATAAAATATAATAAATATTATCCATTTGTACGTTTTTTCAAAATCACGGTTCCGAACGTAGTCGGATACCTTAAATAGGAATTATAAAATTTTATCTTTCAAACTTTCCCATGCAAAGTAGCTTTTGAGGTTAGGGTTAGGAGAAAAAGGAAGAGAGTCACTCTTTTACTTTTTCTGTATTCTTAAGAATCTCAGCTAATTATTCTATTATTTAAATGTTTTGCCAACAAATTTAAAAAAAAAAAAAAACTTGCCATAATATTTAGTTAGATCTATCATTATCCTGTATTTGATTACTTTAAAGCAAATTTCGAGTTTTTAACAGAATGAATCATTGGGAATCACATAAAAGTAAGCAATAATACGCGTTTTAAATAAAAATCTGCTTTATCGTCAACAAACTTGAATAATTGTTAAATCTATCCTTACGTACTAGCTGTATCCTGGAAGAATTTAAATATAAAACGTGAAAAACTACATTTTTTGTACGTTTTTTACAATGCATCCAGAAGTTATTTAATGTTACACTATCTGTTTTGTAACAGTATATTTTTATATCCATAGATACATTATTTTACATATAAAAAGGGCTTATTTTAAACGTATCAATCTAAACTTATAGATATCTGAGTTTTTATACTCATTGGGATAGCTTATAATTTAAAGAGACAATGGTTCTTCTAAGTTTTAATAAAAATATATTTAAAGTTGATTCAATTTTTAATGATACTGAATATTAAATAAATTTAATGATAAGCCTCATAAAAATAAGCTCCATAAATTTAAGTTAATTCTTTTGCGTTTTGGCGAAATTTGGAAATCATTTTTTTACTTAAACTGTGACATCACATGCATAATTTTTAATTTAAATAATTATTCTAACTTGAAGCATTATTTCTCAGCCTCTCTTAAAAAATGTATTTTATTGTTATGAAAAAAATTATTTTTATCAGATGCAGTAGAGGACATTCGAATATAGAAAGAAAGAATAGCAAATGTACCAAACTATTCATTCATGACAGTAATAATGACCCAACAGCTATCACATTCATTCATGTACAAAAATGCTTGTTGATTGAAGATACTGAAGAGTAACATACTTTATTTTGAAATTGCAAATCTAATTTGTGAAAAGATTTTCAGTACTTTTAAGAGATTTCCTGAAAGATATGTTTGATAAATAACGCGTAAAAATTTGGTAAAAGAAAAACAAATTTTTCTATAGGCTTACACTTTGTATCTTATCTTCATGAAAGTGAAGCCACTATTTGCTTCGCATTTTTAAAAACTTAAACCTTGAATTCCTTAACTTATGAACGAGGAAAAAAAGATTGTATTTTGAATTCAGAAAGTGAAACGTTCTCTTAAGAAAAATCTTTAATGAGAAAAGTAAAAAGATTTAACTTTTAAATTTTTAAACTTGTCTGCTTTTTACATATGCATAACAAAAAAGTCAAATATCCATTTGGATATCACAAATAAAGACTATTTTTAACTCTCGGGGATGTTAATTTTTAAGAATGTGCCTCTCTTGAATATTTTCAATGTCTTACATTAAATTCTAACACTTATCAGATACATCTAGATAATTACTACTTTTTTTAATCTAATATTTTTTAGGCCAAAAAAAATATGTAGTTTTATTTGCATTAATAAACGCTAGTAAATAATTATAAATTAGCTGTAATTTATTATTAAAAAATTATTATTGAACAATATTAAGATTATAATTATGTAAATATAATTCGTTTACTCATTAAAAGAGTTGTTATTATTAATATTCAATATAAACCAGTCACTTATTTTTATTACCTAAAAATTTGTAAAAATTATTTAAAAAGTCTTACACGACATATTTTATTTTATTGATAGTTAAAAAGTCCATGTTATTACTAAAAATAGTGCTTTAACGATATATTACAAAACAGTTCCTTAAAACCTATTACATTATACAATGGTTTCCAAAACTAAAAGAACTCTCTCTCCAAGTGTCCTGATTATTTTCAAAAATACTAGGGAAATTTTGTTGAATTTAAGCATTTAAATAGGTTGATAAACGCAAAACAATTTTCAAATCTTATGATACGCAAGCAATATTATGCGTATAGCTCATTATTGCAGAAAATTCCAACAGAAAGGTTACAAGATAGAACAAAACATAAATTAATAGCATATATGGTCCCTTCTTAGACAAGTCACATAGCTTTCATAACATAAATTTTTACAAAAAATTAGGAATTTTAGGACAATTCCTGTGGCAGTGGGCCTCACTTTTCCAGTAATGCTGTCAGATGTTGGATGTTCTGGGAGTAGCAAGGAGAATTGTGATTGCTCTTTTAACATTGTTTTAAATATACTGATTACAGTTAAAGTCTTAAGATATGGTTAGCCAAACGATTCGGAAAATACTTTCACTTTTTAGAAATTAGTTAAAAAAATTAGCCATCTGGAGAGCATTGTGTTCATCGTGCAAAATGAAAGCAGGGCAAACTGTACTCCCAAAAACGTAAATGTAGAGTGAGATTCGATCCCTATGTCTCACAGCAATCGCAGAGCCTCTATATATAAAAAAATTCTGTGTATCCATCCAACATCATACTCGCAATGATTATCTAACGTCCACTGGTATGAAAGTCTATTTCGCAAATGTTTTAGGAAATGGAGTGGGCTCCTGGCTCCTTCTAGGTAAGGATTAGTTGGAAATCAGGGAGTTGGCGTAATTTGGAAGAACAGAACAGTTTTCCACTGAATTCTGCTCAAGGACGATATTTCTGTGAATTACTAAACAGGCTCTTTTTTGAGAAGTCATTGGAATGCATACAACACAAATTCTTTCGAAGAAACCTTTCTCATGAAACTTTCAAGAAGTAGTAACCCTTGAGACTTGGTTTCTTGTAGGGCACAGTTATAAAGCTGTTGTTCACCTATTATGCCTTACGTCAGTGTTTCTGAAGCTTTCAATATTTGCGACCCAATTTTCAATCATAATTTTCCTTACTCTCCCTCCATGCTACAATAATATATTGAATGTAATAATAATGCACTATGACGCTAAAGCTACAATACAATTTTATAATTATAAACAGTATAAATTATCAAGATAATTATTAAATTTTGAATGTGACAAGCCCATGGGTTCACTAGTAGTAATAAAATGTGTTCTTAAATTAGTATTGATGAATTAATTATCAAATACATTGTGAGCGGTACTGATACATTTATTATTATATTAGTGCAAATATGTATTTTATTTTTTATTTTGTCAGAATATATTTCTTTTCTTTCTGTAAATTAATAATATTTTATTTTCGACTTTACAATATTCTCGCGCCCTCCGCGTAGGATTATCACTCCCCCACAGATTGAGAAACGCTACCCTACTTTACTGTTAAATATGATTCTTTATTTACAATCGCAACTTTTGAGCAATCTAATTCAACCATTTTCTCTACCAATCCAGTCCCATTAAATTGCCACCATCACTTTCCCAGAACGGCATAAAAATGCACAGCAATCTGCCTTTTGCAGATTGCTGTTGTCTCATGTTTTCCGAAGATTCGCCATCTCATTTAGCTAACCAAATACTGATGGTAAATCTTCTTATCTTTCTTTTACATTTAACCGAATGTAGTGTCATTCAGTGAGGGATTGTCTATTAATTTCACACAATAAAACAACATGAAGTCTATTGGTAACGAGCCTCATAAGTTAGAACATCGGTCAAATCACCTGAGCTAGTAGCCCTCTACAAAATATCACACCCTGTGAACGTTAGAATTATGAGCCTAGACAAATTTAACATGCATCATCGCCACTACACGACGGGTCTTCAATGGCACTAGGGTTCAAATTCATGACACGCTGCCCCCGAGCTAGTGACCATAAATACTAATCGGCCGCAAAAAAAATTCCACGAAAATATCCCAGTTGAGCAAACGATGCAAACGCAGACATTAGCACCATGCTTAAAAGCATTTTCTACAAAATGTAAAATCCACATACCCGTATGCGCACTTACGTAATCTATATCAAGTATTTTCAAATTTGTTTGGAATAATTATTTTTTACCTTCGCTTAGTACTTTTCGAGAAATTCGATTAAATATGCAAAATCTCTTCATTTTTAACACCTATGCATAAATTTCTGGTGAAAAAAACAAGTAATATAATATTATTATAACAATAAGATTGTAAATATGCTCCCTGTTTATGCAGTAAAATATTCGATTCTAACATATAAAGTCTCTAGAGTATAAAATCATTAAATTTTAAGATTTCTCTGTTTCACTTTAAATAATCTAATTAGATAATCAAGTGAAATTATGAAACATACCTTGTTCATTTGCAGACGTACAAAAGGGTAACTTGTACAAATATTAATCAAGCTAATTAAAATATCTATCAAAAAGGCTTTGATTAATTAATTCGATAATTAAAGCTTATCATCATAACGGTATCATAATTACAACTTGAAAATTATCTTTTCGAACAGGGTGATTTAACAGGGAAATGCGAAAGAATACTTTATCGATAACGAAGCCATTTAAACTGTGCTATAATTTTAAATGTTAGCGAGTAATTAATTATTATTAGATCTTAAATTGCAATTTAATTATAACCTTAAATATTTCAATGCAACAAAAACAAAGGTTTACTAAAGGAATTCAATGCAGTTATCAATTAAAATTGAAATCTATGTAATCCAAGAGTTTTCAAGTAATTGTATTTAATTAATTTATTGTTATTATTAATTAGTTTTTCGAGAACATCTCATATTGAATTACATAAAATATAAAAGTAGCTTATTAGAAATAAATCATTGAAGTTTAATTCTTGAAATATGTTATTCACTCATATAAATATTTTTTTAAACTTTAATTAAAAAATGTTATGCATCGACACATAAAGATGCAACCCTACGATTCTGACATACAATTCCGAATTTTTTGTGGTATTTTTGTGATATGATACTTTATATACGGCCCCATTTTGGTTAAAATATTATTCAATTAATTTTATTTCCAACTTATTTATAGAAATATGAATAGGACCATTATATTCTTAATAGAAAGAAATATATTTTGAATATTCAATTACATGCTTTACATGTATAAATTGGTGGATATTATTATATATCACAAAATTTTTAAAATAATTCCTTTAATTTCCAAAAATTAAAATGTTTTGATAAATGAAACTGGTTTCCAAGACTCGTAAATTTTCAATTTCTGAAAACCTATTTAAATTCCAATGATTTAAAATTGCTGCAAATATAAATGAAAGTATGAAAATATCGTTTGTTAGAGCCAACCACAATTGATTGTCCAAAAATTTATATCAAAGACGCGAGCATTTTGCAGGGTTTGAGGAAAATAATTTCAGGGTTGCTGGAAAGCTAAAATCTTATTTTTTTGGACAATTTGAGATATTTACATTTTCAAATTGTATAGATTTCAACCTTTCTAAAAATTTCTTACCTTAACCTCTAAGGTAATTAGAAGCCCTTAAAACCTATTTTTAAATAATCTCGTTGAAACTGGGCCACACCCATTGGAATGACGCGAAAAATGTAAACAAAGTACTTCGTTTTTGATTAAAAGTTGAACGTCTGATATAAACCAAAACACATTTATCTTTTATTGTTCATTGAGTCTTTTATTGTTTTATTTCCTAGCCTATTAGAAGTCTCACTGTATATGTTACCGGCAAGGTATGAAATGCCGGCATTCCATAGAATGCCGGACGTTTTTAGACAATGTATGAAATATGAGATTTATTACATACTTTGCCTAGACATTGTATAGAATGCCTAGGCATTCTATAGAATGATTAATGCTATTTAGGCAAAGTATGAAATAAGGTTATGATAAGTCTATGATATCAATGACGTACATTCCTAAAAATACAAATGTTATTCTGACATAATAATGAAAATAAGAGTATAAAATAATGTATATAAGAGTGCCACTGAAAAAATTATTCACAAAATACGTAAAAGAAAATGAAAGTTTTACCAGAAAAATTTATGCCTCTCTATTAAGAAAAACAAGGTGTTCGTGTGTGGAGACCCATGTGGTGAACGCTTCAATCCTGCCTTTCTTTACAGCGACACACCGCTCCCACAGCTGGTCTGATGGTATGGGGTGCTATTGCCCACAATACACGGTCACTCATAGTATTGATCCGTAACACCATGACAGCCAACGGTGTGTCTCTGACATCCTGCAACCACTTGTGTTGCCACTCATGCAATGGCTCCCAGAAGCCATTTTTCAACAAGACAATGCTCGGTCTCACATGGCAAGGGTATCACAAGACTTTCTCCGCAATGTTACTACCCTTCCTAGGCCTGCCCGATCCACAAATTTGTCTCCAATCGAGCATATTTGGGATCATTTGGTTCTGTGAATTGGGCATCCCACGAGTTTAAAAGAACTAGAGAGAAGGTTACAGACAATATGGAACGAAATGTCTCAAGACACTATATAGAACTTGTATGCATGAATGCCCGATCGTATCACATCATACATTCGCGCTATATATATAGAAATGGTTCAACAGGGTATTAAATCCTCCGTTCTTTTGCCTTTTTCTCTAAAATAAATGATCCTTTTTCTTTGATTTTCTAATTACTTACTAATATCAAAGTAGTCATTACGTATGTAAAATTTTGTTTCATTTTGACTACTCGTTCAAGGTGCACTAATTTTTTTGTCCATGAGTGTATAATCCTTGTTTTTAATTTCCATCTCCCTAAGCTATTAATTCTTAAACCCTTCCGTACCATGTAACCAATAGTGGATACATACTATGTATAGGGCAAAATATCATTGTAACCTCATTTGGGTACATTGCTTATTTAGGTGTACAACCAGTGTAATCAGCACAGGAAACATTACAAGGTAGATTTTCTCTTATTGGGATTGTATAAATTTACAAAAGTTACTATAAAATGTCTAGTTTTACAAAAATTTGAAGAAAAGTAGGAAATCATCTGTCTTCGGTTTCCGGTAAATATTCTGCAGCCGCGGTAGCCAAGTGGTCTAGGTATCGGATCGTGGCTGCCATTTCACGAGTTCGAGCCCAGTATTACTAAAGACCTTTCGTGTAGGGGTGCGATGCACGTTAAATCTGTCGAGAGCTGAAACGTCCTCCCGTTGGTGTGGTGTGGTAGTTAGGAGAGGAGGGTGCAAGTTCAGGTGTTTTCCACGTCACTTGACCATAGTTCACAATTACGTGGCCCGTCTCCAAATGCCCTCGTGTAGCTGAACAGTGCGAGGTTAATATTCATTCACTCACCCAGCAAATATTCTCTATCAGTATCATTTTCGTTGAAATCTAACGACTCTGCCCGTTGGCAAATAAATAACAAAAATAGTTAGTTATACAAATTTTAAAAAACAAAGCAAGGGTCTAAATAAAGCTTTATTCATTTTTATTTGATAAAGGAGCCAGATCAGGTATTGCCATCATCATTTAGAAAAGACTTTAATTTAAAATAAATTAAGAATATTCCAGTGCAGAGAGCACTCATTTTTTCTAAGAGCGATATTAATAAATAATCAATAAATCATATTTTTACAGAAACACATTTAAAAAAAATGAAATATATTAAATGTTTTTGCCACTCACCTTTCCATTTTTCATATACACAGCTTCCATATGTTACCCTACTAAAGATAACAAGTTATGTGCATAATCTCAAGAAATATTCATAGAACTTTCCCCATTCGTATTCGCACGATAGATCATGCTCTGAAAACATCATCAACATAGTAAACACGATATGTCTGAGTAAAAGTCATACTTTGCAGTCTTCATCCATTATGCTTGAATGCGGACAACAGATTAATATGTCATCCATATCCCTATCTAGACAGGTCTCACACTTTATTTCCTTATATATCGAGGTTCTTGAAGGCTACACAGTGTAAATATTCTTGAGGAAAATATTTATTCAGACCAAATCGTTGAAATGTTGTGACTTTAGATCATTCACGTAAAGTGTTTGGTGGGATATCGTTAGGTTTTTTAAAAGGATGTAGTAGGAAAAAAAGCAATGTGTTTCTTACAAAAGTTGTTTACAAAGTGTTTATTAGTTTCAAAGTTGTATATCAAATGTGCTACAGTGAAAATTCGACAGATAATTTTTTTTATGAAAAACGTTAAAATTCACTTTCCTTTAAATCGTTTAGTAAATTTAAATCAATCTAATTTAAAAGGAGAGTAGTGGTATCTTTTATATCAAACAATGAAGCGCTAAACTTGAGATTATTTGAGTGATAAAAAAATTTTTAATTAATTTTAGCTTATATGACTATAACTCATATATAATAATTGACATATAAATGCATTTAATAATTGACTTATAAAAGCATACAATTAACTTGAAAACTATCAGTTTCAAAACTGGTAAAAACAAGCTTTTTGATGAAAACCGTTTTTATCACCCTCATCTCTTACTTCATTTAAATTAGAAAATTATAACATCATTCTGCAATCACCGTAACCAAGCTATCATGGTTACGTAGCCAGTGTTACAATTGAGTCGAGGGTTCAAGTCTAAATGCCACTAAAGACTTGTCTTTTATAATACTAACGCACTCTAAATCTGAAAAGGCAATGTTTCTCAAACTGTGGGGTGAGTAACCCCTAGGGGTGCGTGATAACCTTACAAGCGTATCGGAAAGTCGAAAATAAAAGATTATTTAAAAAATTATTAATTTACTAAAAGGAAATAAAATGTGTATTCTGACATAATAAAAAAATACACTTTTACTGTGATATAGTATACTTATAAATGTATCAGTAGAGCACAATATATTTGATACTAAGTATCGATACTAAGTTACGAACAAGTTTAATAATTACTAGTGATTTTTCAATGTGTTTATCATACACAAAATTTAATACTTATTTTAATACTTTGTACGGTTTAAAATTAGGGTCGTATTGTTGCTTTAGCGTCAAAGTATTATACATTATTACTGCATTCAACACTTTGTTATTGTATGGGGAAGGGGGCGCGAGGAAAATTCTGATTGAACATTGGGTCGCGATTATAGAAAGTTTGAGAAGCACTGACTTATGTTATTAATTTGTACGGTTTATAATTAAGATCGCGTATTGTAACTTTAGCATCAAAGTGCATTATTATTGCATTCAGTACATTATTAATGTATAAGGGGGGCGCGATAAAAATTGTGATTGAAAAGGGGGCACCTGTATTGAAAGTTTGAGAAGCACTGTGATAAGGTGTAAAATCCACACGTTGGTGAGAAATTTTCATGTGTGGGGTGTTAGATCAGTTGTTACTCTCGTCGACCATGATTTTTTAAGTTTTACTGTTATCAGTCCTCGCGTTGCTTCTGTCAGCTACGTTAATAAAACCTTAATCGGTAATCGGTTATATTTGAGTTTCTAAAATTAATTTTATTTTTTTTTTTTTGAGTTTACTCCTTAAAAATCGATTTTTATATAAAGCACACGGTTGAAAAAAATTATAAGAGAGAAATTTTTACTATCGTTAAAAAATTGCATTATGCTGTGTTCTGCGCATGCGCCAAGTTGTTGCCGGAAGGACTACTTTTTCTTCTTTTTTTTAAAATTACGATCATTCTTTTTCTACGAAAAGCAGACAAACAATAATTACAGAATCGGAAAGATCATTTATTTTGCCAAGATACGGTACAATTTTTCTTACAAAACAACGAAATTTGCCATTTTTTACGATTTTTTCTAAAATGAACCAATATTGATGCGTTTTTATCAAAAGAGCTCTTCAATCGTTCTGTACGAATTTTTTTTACCATTATAATGTATTGAAATTCTGTACTAAAATAATTCAGACTTTGTTCCTTTCGAATCAGTTATTTAAAATATTAAACACCAAAAACTTTTTTTTTTGTGCGATTTTTCAAAAAATATTCAAAATTCTAGCTAAACATTGAATAACTTCGTTATTTATTTATAAATATATTCACATGAAACTGTTTTCTCATGTGTTAAACGTTGTTATCCAAATTTTGCTCGAAGATTGAAAAAATTGCTTAAAAATTACGGATTTTAAAAGAAATTTTATGTTTTTTTTTTCTAATGCCCTTTTTACAAGAAATTATGGTGAAATTGTCAAATCAGCCTCGGGTCTTCAAAATTTTGAAAAATCGCCAATTGTGTTTTGTAGCAGCAATCCGCGTGTTTTGTTAAGAGATTGAAAACATTTCTTTTAAAATTACGGATTTAAAAAAAAAGTTTTTGAATTTTTCGTCTTAACCCTTTTTATAAAAAATAATTTATGCATTTTTTTTTATCTTACATTTTTTGTTTAAAAATTATAGTTATTTGTTACCTATGTTTAAAATTTAAAAAATATATTTTTTTTAAGAAAACCCTCAAAAAAAATTAAATTTTTTTTAAAAAAAATCGCAAACTACGTTTACTAGCGTTTTAGCGTATGTGGGTTCTAAAATCTGTTTTCGAGCCAAGCAGCACTTCATGCCTTAGCTCTTTTGACGAAATTGTGACATATCCATCCTGCGATAGCTATGTCGTGTTGGATCCGCGTAAGCTAGAGGTGTGGGATTATCCAAAGGATGAGACATTTTGTAATTCTTAACACAACTTTTATTAAGAATAACTTAAATTACTTATATTTAATGAACAACTTTCTTTAAGTGAGAATAAGCCACAAATTAAACTGAATATTTAAGTCAGATCGCACTACTAGATCACTTATCCTAATTATAGTTAATTATCTGCCTAATCTAACTTTCTATACAAAATATTACCGTTTATAAAGTAACCCTCCTACCTTGGTTGAAGACTCACCTATTCTGCTACTTGTAGATAGGTATACTCAGGTACTATTACTCTTTCTTATAATTATTATTATTATCGAAGATGGGCGTATCCTTCTTCCTTGTGAGTAGGCCGTCTAACACTTGTTCCGAATTGTTCCGCACTAAGTTATCTCTAAGATTGCCGTCACATCTCACTAAACCCTCTATCCTTTTAAAGTATATCTTATTTGCATTTTCGCTTTGTTTCTCTTCTTGGTATTGGGTTGGAAAAGTTTTGCCTTTAATCGTGGCCGTCAAAGAACGTAGGAGTTATGTTAGAAGAAGAACGCGAGAGATGTCACAAAGTTGACTATAACAACTGAAAATCACCAAATTGGCAGTATGTATTTAATACTGTTTTGGTGCGTTGAGTAGCAAAGTAGCGAATGGGGGATATATGTACCGCGAGATGCACTTTACCTAACGGTAAACCCATTGTTGTCCCAGTTTATATTTCTGTCAATCAGAATGTTACTGACATCATAGATTGTATCCCTGAGACATGGGCTGCGGTAGCCCAGTGGTTAAGGTATCGGACCATGGCAGGCATGTCATGAGTTCGAGCCTAATACCACTGAAGACCCGCCGTGTAGGGCAGCGATGCACGTTAAATCTGTAGAGAGCTGAAACGTCCTCCCGTTGGGGTGGTAGTTAGGAGAGGGGGGGGGCAGCTCAGGTGTCGTCCACGTCACTTGACCATGGTTCAAAATTACGTGGTCCGTCGCCAAAAGCCCTCGCGTAGCTGAACAGTGCGACGTTAATATTCACTCACTCATCCCTGAGACATTATTAGCATATACAGAAGGTGTTTCTAAGCTACTGGGAAAACTGTATCATGTTATTTCATTCATACTTGGTGATGATATTAATGATGATTTCGATAAAGACGAAAGATTGAGAGATGAGAACAATTTTTAAAATAAGAACTTAATTTGGATTTTGTTTCTGGTAAAGCACTAGGATAACTAGGTATGGTACAACAATTGATGTGCGATGTTTCAACGATTCGCGTAAATCACGTATCTACCGACGTTCACGTATCATACTTTAGTTACCACAAGCCTCTTGTCACAGTGATTAATAATGTTGAGGGAATGTAATTAATACTCACAGTGATATTAATAGTGAAGTAAATCAAGTTTCTTAACAATGTACTTATGTACTATGAGTAACAAATATTTATGTACCATAGTTGATGTGTATTATTTTATATATGTATTATTTTACCGAGAATGAATATGACGTACCGAGAATCAATATTTATTTAAGGTATCCGAATACGTTCGGAACCGTGATTTTGCAAAAGCGCATAAATGGATAATTTTCATGATATTTCGTGTCACTTAAAACAATTGTATACATGTATTCTGATCTAAGGACATTTTGACAAAAAAAAATTATTTTAATACAATATTTTGGCAAAAAATTAGCTTAGAACATTTTTTTTCAAAATGTTCTCCTTTTGTGAAAAATGCTTCTATTATAATATTTTGCCTGCATATAGATCAGATTTCTCTACAGAGGCTCAACTAGAATTTTTGAAATATATAACTTAGAAGTGGGTTTATCAATATTTTACAATAACAGAGGGGAGCAATTTTAAGAAAAAAACGCCGATAATTATTTCAATGGGTGGTAACTCTGAAAATAATGTGAATTTTTCAAAATTCATAGTTGAGCCTCTTTAAAGAGGTCTGAGCTATATATAGGCAAAATATTATTATATATATAATAGAAGCATTTCTTATACAAGGAAAACATTTCGAAAAAACATTATTCTAAGTTCATTTTTTGCCAAAATATTGTATTTAAATAATTTTTTTTTGTCAAAATGTATTTAAAACAATTTTATACACATGTAGTCAAATCTAAGTGACACTAAATATCATGAGGATTATCCATTTATGCGCTTTTTTAAAATCACGGTTCCGAACGTAGTCGGATACCTTAAAGGATTTACAGATAAGCGACAAAAATGGTTGAAGAATGGATATCGCATAATAGTAATGTTTCTGGCAGATTTGCGACTCGAAATGTTTTGCAACAAAGCAGTGGTCCAACTAGTTTCGCGAAACATAATGTCAACGCCAGTTTTTTTATGGTATAAAGGGTCATAATATCTGACAATTACCTGAAATAATATTAAAAAGTATTTAAACTAAACCCTATTAAACTATTTTAATTATATAACACAAGATTGCAGCAATTTAAGATGTAAAAAATTTTTGAGAGATTTTTAATTTAATTTCAAATTTAATTCTCAACAGGCATATAATAAAATTATTTATGAAAGAAATATATATTTTTAAAAGTTTTATCTTTGACATACGAGTGTAGCTTTAGTTAGCACAATACAACAAAAACATGAAAAAACTCTTTTGACTTTGAACATGCAATGTAAAATACATCGTTCTATGAGAGATCAACTGTTAGGGCTTCATAGCTGTTTTTGAAGTCTCGAAATTTCAAAAAAGATGTATAATACAGTTCTTATTCGAGCTTCAGATTTTGTTTCTTGAACTGTTATAAATAAAGAAAAACAAGAATTTAAAAAACTATTAATTTATAAGACCATTTAGGACCTATATATACGATGCGCAGTTAATTTACAAATCATGCAGCCTTTCTGATACGTTGTATCATATTTACAGAAAGAAAATATGATTTAACTAAAGACAACAGTAGGAAAAGATATTTAAATTTAAACATGTAAAACCTTGTCAATACTAAACGTATTTAAATGCAACCTGTATCTACCAAGGTTATTAATTAGTTTAATTAAATCCAGTACTTTTGAAAAAGATCGAACAGGTAATGAAATTACCTAATATTGCTTCACAATTAACACTACACTATTTCAGGTAGTAATTAAGTTACGAATTACATCTTTGTCCTTCGAATGACATTGAACATTAGTTACCTAAATGAGGTTATCGTAGTTTTCAGAACACAAAAGATCAAAGGAAATCGTCATTAATGTTAAATAATCATTTCCAATGGTCCCGTATAGCAGGATGATAGAATGATGATTGTGAATTTGATATATTTTCCTGACTTAATTAATTTAGACAAACTATCTTATACACCGAGAGAGAAAATCTCTAAACTAGACTAATAAAATACTGAGTATTAATTAATATTACCATAAAATCCGGCGTATAACGCGCACTTTGAACACAAAAATTAAGATTCAAACTTGAGGGTGCGAGTTATACACCAGGTATAAAAACGATGGCTTTAAAAATAACAAAAGAGATGAGCATAAGAAAAAATTTATTCCTACATGTATCGAAACACTGTTTATTTGAAAAAAATGACTTGCCTTATGAACTAAAAGAGTTTATGGAGTTAATTATTGCACTTTTATTAAAATATATTAAAAATGAAATAAATTTACATCCATTTCAGAAAGTGAAAATATTGAACATCCTTATTCCGCTCACTCCGTTATTATATTTTTATTCCCCTAGCTGGTTCTACGGTTCTAAGGCAACTCATTGAATCCATCATATGAATTATTTTCATTGCCAAATACACCAGGATAAAAGACTACTAATCTGAACTTAAAAATATAGACAAATTATTTCTCCAACAAATAGAACTAAATACACTGCTCCGAGCGAAGTTCTCGTTGAAAGAGTAATATCATACCCAAGCTCATATGCCTTCCTTCATCCATCAACACCAGTTACTACAAGTTACAGTTCTAGAAGTATACTGTTTTTTTAAAAGTCTGGGATAATACCTCGAATAAATGACTAAAACATAAAAGCAATGTATACAAATATTTCAGATTTCTTCGTGAAAAATGGGGTGCGCGTTATACGGCGAATATACCTAAAAATTAAAAAAAAATCAGCTTGAAAGTATAGGTTCGCGTTACACGCTGAATTTTACAGTATGTGAAATATAACTTTATAGTAAAATGAAATAGTTGAAAATTAAATTGATTTATCTGTATTCCAGGTATATTTTCCAACAATATTAATTAGACGCTAGCATAATTATTACAATAATTATCCCTTATAATAAATATCGAAAGGGATTTTAATTCATAATGGCCTTAAGTTCTCCCAGACCTCTCGTGATAATTAATTTTTATTTTACTCGCTTAACAGAAATTAACTACGAATTAATACTAAAAACTAAAAGGTTAGTGTTTTTAAATCAGGTTGAGGTATCTTGCATCACTTGCGTATGCGAGCCAATCAGAAAAGCCTTAACAATTAATCATATGATTTTAATAGCTTTCAGCTTACCATGACTATAGATAGACGAGATCTCTTGAGAGAGCAAAGAATATTTTTGTGACTGTCTTAAATAATCGCATGTTTGGCTATTTGTGTTTGTGTTGTACTTTTTATGTCACCGTTTTACCTGTTTGTTCGTCAACAAAATTTGGATTTAAACATGCCTTGACTCCTCATCCTTCAACAAATGCAATAACTACTAAATAAATGTAATGGCATAGAGATACAGAAAGTAAAAAAAGGGTGTGCTATATAAGTAAAATATTATAAGGAAAAAAAGAACTTTCTTATACTATATTTTTATTATTAATTTCTAATCAAAAATAATCTTAAGGGGAGAAACTACTAATATTAAAACTTGTATTTTTTTCAAGTAAAATTTACTTTTACAATAGTATATTGAAAAATTATTCTAAATAATCATGACGATTTTTAAATATGTAGATATTTTTAGTAAAAAAATCATGAAAAAACATCCTTTCTACATCTTAAAAAAAATTAATGTGATTAGATATTTAAATTCAAAATATATATCAGAAGAAAGATTTGCTACATAAATTTTAAACATTTGAAATGTTTAAAAGCTTTAAAATTAGCTTAGTACTATGTAGCTTAAAAGTATCTTATTGCAATTGTTAATGCAATTCGTTTTTACTTAAGAGTCAATAAATCTAGCATTTGTCCCCCCAAAAAATATTGATCAGTGTGTTTATTCAAAATAATAACAGTAAAAACTATACAAGACTGATTGAAAAAACATCTTGGTAAAAAATTCAATTGCTTCAGTTTATTTCAATAATTCAATTTATTCCAATAAAAAGTATTCTGAGAAAAAATTATATTAGAAAAATAAATTAAATATCTCTTATTTAAGAGTAAAATAACTATTTGAGCAAAATTATTTTTCTTTCTTAAAAAAAACTGCGTCTTTTTCAATAAATAATGGAAGAGTTTCACAAGTAAACAAATTTCAATTAAAAATTTCCTCATAGGAAGATGCATTATGCTTTTCTAAAATAAATCCATCTCCTCGCTTTGAAAGCAAACTATTATTAAGAAATTTTAAATTACATGTTTCCGCTTAGAAAAATACATTGTTACAATCAATAGAATATAAAAGAACCAAGAATATATCTTTAAGCACATTTTAAAGTGATATAAATGAGATTTTCTATACATTTTCATTTTCTTCGTCAAAAAAGTAATTATATTAAAAATACACTGACGGAAATAAAGATCCCTACAATAAGAAAGACTTGTGTTATATGAAATAAATTTGGTATAAGCGTGGTTATACATCTGAGAGATGACATATATTTAAATTTCACACTTTGTGGATTAAGTGTGGCTTTAGTAGCGCCACTTTGAACCTGTAAATAAGGGTTGATTTAAATGCTTGTTGCAATGTTCGTGAGCGTTGTTTGTCTGTGAAATATGACGTATTAAGTGGATGTCAACCAAGAATGCCTTTAAGAAGATGAAGAAACCATTATCACCAGCTCACCAAGTTTGAACGAGGCTGTCTAAAAGGGCTACGAGGAAGTGAATTTTCTTTCCGCGATAATGCAGGAAGACTAGTCCGGAATGTATCTACTGTGCATGATTGTTGAGAACAGAGGCCAAGGGATAGTACAGCCTCAAGAAGACCTGGTTCCGGGTGGGTAAATGCCACTACTGCAGTGCTTCTCAAAGTTACAACACTCGCGACCCAATATTTAATCATAATTTTCATCCCCCCATACAATAACAATGTACTGAATTCAATACTATACTTTGACGCTAAAACTACCATACGTTTTTTTTTTACCTCTTAAGCACCCCTCCCCCATGTATATAAACGTCTCGCTAAGCCAAAGTGTTTATTTCTCCAGACGTATATATACGTCTTTTCGAAGTACGATCTTTTCTGTGCACTGCTATCTGTAAAATCATTCCGAAGACTTTGGAATGTAATAAAAGAACCTTGACAATGTTTGAGAAGGATTTACTTATTCCAAATAATTTTTGCTTCTTTATTCCTGCCTCCTCCCCCAATACGTCACATACGCGTGCCTACTTGGGAAACGGTTGGCATTTGGAAGCGAATCGCAAGACTTTTGATCGGCAGTCAAGGTTTAATTATAAACCGTACAAAAATTATCAAGATAAGTGTTAATTTTTGTTTTAAATTATATATATATATATATATGACAAGCCCACATGGGGTCATTGGTAATTAATAAAATTGTTTTTAACTCAGTATTGTTAAATTAATTATAAAATGCATTGTGTAGCACCTATATATTTATAAGTGTAATATACGTATCAGTGTAAAAGTATGTTTTATTTTTTATTATGTCAGAAGGTATTTTGTTTGTTTACTTTCAGTACATTAATATTTTTTTAAATAATGTTTTGTTCTCGACTTTTCAATATGCTCGCGCCCCGTTTGTAGAGTTATCACGCCCCCCAAGGGGAGGGCTCCCCACAGTTTGAGTAACTCTGCACTACTGAGAAAGAAGACCGCCGTATTCGGCGTACGGCTGTGGCTCATCGTACATCACAGAGCTGCAGTTTGTACCAGTGGTAGCCAAACTTTTTGACCTCACGGACCAGTAAATTCATAATTTAAATCCCGCGGACCACTAATAGGACTTTTTTAAGTGTTAAACATATTTATAAAAAAATTGTAATCCAAAAACACATAAAAAGTACCTAGTTGATAAAAAAAAACTATTAATTGTAACCAAATTATAAAAGCTTTGTTAATAAACCAAAATAAAATAAACAAAAATTGTAAAAACAAAACAATGAAAAAATGGTCTGTCAAACATTTAGCATTATGCAATCCTAGTGCGGTTGATTTATTTCAAGCTGAGATCGGTACCTTTTGATGGCTGGGACGGATGAAAAGGCCTTTTCACGTAAATAAGTTGTGAAGGGAAAACCAAAACTGAGGATGAATGAAATTTAAATTTGAGAGTTTCATCGGACGATATGTCGGCGAGGATTTCTTTTATATGCCTGCTTAAACTGTTATTCTGAATTTTCGCTGACAACGGATTTTTTATCCACATGTTACCATGTATGAGATCTTCATTCTTTGGGTGATAGTTAGCAAAAAATTCTGTAAGTGATTCCAAATCTTTTTAACTAGGGTTATTCCTTGCTGCATCTTAAAACATAACTTAACGTGATGAGTAAGTATATTCCACATTTTGCTAGGGACCATCAAAATTTCCTCACGGACCACCACTTTGGCGACCTCTGGTTTGTACCACAGTGACACAACAAACTGTTAGAAATCGGTTGCTTCAAGGACAGCTCTGAACCAGGTTCCCTGTAGTGTATATTCCACTTACTCCAAAACACTGTCCTTTGCGACGCCAGTGGTGTCAAGTTAGAGCACATTGGAAGACAAAACAATTTCCAATGACAGAGCAGGAGCACTCTCGTGGTTATCTCAAACTCACTGACTGCAAATGTGTAAGTCAGCCTCGTAGTTCAACCTATAGCACTGCCATTCATGAATAACATTCAAGAGGGTGTTTTCCAACAGGATAACGCTCACTCTCACACTGTTGTTGCAAATCAACAAGCTCTACAGAGTGTTCACATGTTACCTTGGCCTGAGAGATCACCAGATCGGTCTCAAATTGAGTATTAATGGGATATCATTCGACGACAACTCAAACATCATCCACACCCAGCACTGACCCTCCCAGTTTTGACACAAGCACAACAAGCATGGAATTTCATACCACAAAGAGACATTCGGCACCTATATGACATAATACATACACACTCACAGGCTTGCATTCTAAATTCCGAAGGTTCCACCGACTATAAATGTAACGGCATTTCAAAATTGAAATGCATTTTCTTGAGCTTAAATTAACCTGTGATCTTGAAAATTTAATCAATCAAACATGTTAACTTCACATTTACTTTGTCCAATTTTCATTACTCTACAAAAACTCCTTCTTGGTGTTGGGATTTTTTTTCCGACAATGTATATTATTTTCATTTAAGTCAGTTTACACTAGTTCAGATTTAATTATGTTTTTGTAAAATAAAAATTTCAATCACAACGATCAAATACCCTATTTTAACTCTTTCATGTGTTTAACCTGTGACGTCTCTCGCGTCTTTCTGTTAACATAACTCCTATGTTCTTTGACGGCCACGATTAATGGCAAAACTTTTCCAACCCAATACCAAGAAGATAAACAAAGATATTATGCAAATGAGATTTACTATAAAAGGATAGAAGCTTTGATGATAGGATATAGCGTGGCAAGCTTAGATATAGCGTGGCAAGCTTAGAGATAGCGTGGCAAGCCTAGATATAGCGTGGCAAGCCTAGAGATAGTAGTGTGGAATCATTCTGATCGATAGAGTGACAAAGCTTAGTGTGAAATCTTGCAGATCAAGAGTTAGCGGTCCGATAGCTTTAGAAGGAATAGAAATCCTATATAAAGAAGTTGGAATCTTCATATATAAAGCGAAAGATATATATCTCTTTAGGTAAAGGAAGGAGATCTGCAAAAAGGTAATATTGGATATAAGTAATTAGATGAATAGGATTATTAATGATAATTGGGATAAAGGATCTAGTTGCGTGATCTGACTTGAATACGTGATTTAATTTGGGCTTGACTCTCACTTTAATTAAAATTGTCAAATTAGAATTTAAGTAATATAAGTTATTCTTAATAAAAGTTGTATTAAGAATTATTATGTCTCATCATTTTGATAATCCCACACCTCTAGCTTACGCGGAACCGGCACGACATGGTCATCACAGGATGGCTATGTCGCAATCCTTGATATATAAGTGTGTATATGTTATATTTATAATATGTTTGAAGTATTATTTAAAACGTTTCCTTTAGTGCAATCTTGTTTTGAATTGTCTGCATAATTCTAATCGAATCTTCATAGGTGTAGATTTGGATTTTCTTTACAAAAAATTCTGTATTTTCTTATGTTTTTGGTTTTTATGTCTTTGCTATATCGATTAATGTACTTTTGTAATACTTGGCTTTAGAAACTACTTTATAGCATTTTAAGTACAACTTATTTTTATATTAATAAAATAGTTTAGTCTTAAATTATTTTCACTTTCTTTAAAGCTAGGGGCATAACAACATGTATAAGAAAAGTTGGCTGGCCTTAAAATTATGTTTAACCGTACAATCTCATTTCTGAAAACTAAAAATTCGCTATGTATTATCCCTTTAAGACCCAACCAGCACGACCGTGTGGTTAGATACTCTTATATGTTTTTGCTGCTGGAATAGTCGTACGTAAGAAAATCCTGAATATAATGATTGAGAGGGTTTGCAGAAAGTGTAAAGCATCACTTTTTATCAACACACGATGGTTTAAGCCAACCTTTTACTTTCAGCTGGCCAATCTAGCTTTGTTTTAAAATACAACGAAAACAAGTATTCTTCTTATCTTAAAGGTATTTATCAATATATTTATAATTACTTAGATGCACAGTTTTGTCTTAATGATTAAATAACTATAAAATTGTAAAAATATTAATTATATTCTATTAATGTGTTGCTCTCTCCTAGAAAGTACGGTGGCTGTGACCCTCGGCTTGTAACCAAGTGGGTTTGGGTTCGAATCCTGAGTAAGACATGGTTGTATCTTCTTTGGGAAAGAAGTTGGTCTTTCGCCTGTAATGAATTCCCGTCTAGAAAGGAAAGCAGCGCACCCCTTCTTGTAATATTCTAGAATCATCATCTATAATAAATGTGTTTATTCTTCTGTTGTATTGTACGCTTTCTGTTCTTCTTCACTTGTATTTCATATGTTCCCAGAGGATAAAAAACACACATCAACAACAACAGCAATGTGTTGCTTATAGGAGTCAGGATTTCGTAACCCACACGATCGTGCGATTTGAGTCGCTGCTGCTGTAACAGTAAGGGCTTGCCAAGTGTGAGTTTTCTTTTCTGTTTCAATAATTTTTATGGAAGCTTAAGTAAAAACTAAGTGTAATGCTATTTAATTAATACCGTATTTTTAGGGGGAATGTCATGGACGAGTCTCTTTATGCTTTCTGTCGTTCTTTTTTGCTAGTAACTTTTTTCTTTCATACATTTGTTTAGAGGTATGGCATTTTTCATTCTCTACACAGATGTCTGCATCCATATTTCTTCCGAAACCCGCGCGCCCCGCCCCCAAAAAAAAACTCAGTTTTCCATTGAGAGTTGGTAAGTTGTGGTTTAATTTTTTTAATTTTTTTTAAATACTAAAATTTTCTGATACATTTTATTATTTTGCATGGAATACTGTGTTAACTTTAACCAAAAACTTTTTCAAATGTCTAAATGGAGAAGAATGCTCACACAAGAAATTTTTCAATTGATGAATAAATTAGATTCTGAACTTAGTGATCTCTTGGATGATGACTGTGCTGAGAACAAAACATAAATCCTTCGTATCTGGAAGGAGAATCATGTTCAGATGCGAGTTATGAAGAAAAACGTGGAAATATTTGTAATGGAAAGACGACTTTGGATCATCCTTTACCATAAAAGTCTCTTGAATCCATTCATTCCATTGCTTCAGCTGTAACAAATTTTTTCTTTCAGTGCAAAAAAATGCAATATCAATTAAAATTCCTCCAAAAAACTAAAATGTATGACATAAAATTTAAGTTAGAGATATATGCAGCATTAGCAACATCTCTACTCACTAACAAAAGTATTTTAACTGATAATGAAGACGATAGTGTTGTAATTCCTCCCGCAAAAAGATCGAAATAGCCATTCTCGGTGACATTCCAACCCCAAACAAAAACATGTTTTGAAGATTTTCATAGTAAATAAATAAAAGTAGTTAAAAGAATGAAAAATATATCAATAATTTCCTTACTTTTAACAATTATAGTTGAAGTAAGTTTTTTTCTTCCATCAACTTAGAGCTAAAAAATGTATAACTCGTAATATTTCATAAATGACGGTTTCACAGGTTACGCCCGCCCCGCACGATTGTTCGGGTACGATCAAGGGAGAAAGTAAAAAAAAATTATTATGTTTTCAATGTCGTTGAGATCAATATAGTGCTAAACACTAGAAGAAATTAATATTTAAAAATAAAAATATTTCAGGTTGTAAAAGGGAAAAAAAATACGGCCATTTAAGTTTTTTCATTATTGCCTTTATTTATCCTTCTATTTATACATAAGAATTTATGATTTATGGTGTGTGTGTGTGTGTGTGTGTGTGTGTGTCTTTAAAATTTAAAAAAAAATCAAACCTTTAGATTAATCTCTTATAAGTAATCATTTAATTTTAGTTAACTACTTTTATATTTATGAAAATGTGTTTTGTTTGTTGCACAAAACTGATACAAAAAGAATGTATTAACATGTTCCCTTAGGTCAATAAATAATGTCATAGCTCAATATAAAATTTCGTGCAGACGCATATCCTAATTAATGAGATTAAGAAGTAAAAGAAAAACTGCTTTAGCAAAACATTGCCTCCTTTGAAGATATAAAAAAAAGAAAATGTTTGTTGACGGACTACAGACTATTAGTTCTAGACTTCCTTCAGATTAACAAAGTTGGTCGAATAACATTTACATTGCTCATTACTAATCTAGTTAGGAGGATAAAAGAAAGCTTTTGTTACATTCATTATCACGATATAGAACCAAAAAAAAAACAGAATTCCCATATTAAAGTGGTACAACATATTTATACTGAAAGTTTTCCCTTTTTATGCTAGGGTATATCAAATGATATTATTCATTTTATGCTGCGTATCTTATAAGTATTTTATAAATAAAAGATAGCTTTTATTCTTATGTTATATTCCTTTTGAAAAATGTTTCATTGATCGTAGTATATTATTAATGAGGTAATAATAATGTATAACTCTCCATTAAAACAATGAAACAAAAAGAAAATGGAAGCTATATAATAAAACACGTGTTTAATTCTTGGCAAAAATATATGAAAAAATTGCAGCGCATATATTTATTAATTTTGTCATGGCCTGTTTATTATTAACAAGTTATATTCCTGTTTATGTTAAATTGGGGGTATCATTCAGAGCTTTTTTTTTTACTTTACTGTTACTTTTTTATACTGTTCTTTTAGAAAATTATGATATACGTGATCTATAAAATGTTATAAAATTCTATAAGTTTTGTACTGTTATTGAATTAGAAATAATGTAAAATTTTATTAATTTCAATGGTAATTCTACAAGGTTTATGCAATTATTGAATTTAAAGTGATGTAAAATTATAATAACTTCAAAGGTAATTCTACGAATTTTATACTGTTATTGAATTAGAAATAATTTAAAATTGTTATTATTCCAATGGTAATTCTACAAGTATACTGTTATTGAATTAGAAGTAATGCAAAATTGTATTAATTACAATGTTAATTTTACAAGTTTTATACTGTTATTGAATTTAAAAAATTATTTTGTTTCAATATATATATATATATATATCGAAACAAAATAAATTTTAATAATGATTTTCTGTATTAGATTGATAATGTAACGGTTTTCGGTAAAAATTGTGAATACATTGTGAACATCAACTTTTAATTACCTAAACCTAATTAAATCAAACAGTTACCCACTTAATACAGAGCCTTGATATAACTTTCATCATTATGGAAAATAAATTTTATAGTAATATTTTTCAAAAAGAGAAGGATTAATTTCAATATTATTTAAGTACATTTTTGTTCTCATTATTATCATTCCCCTTTCTATTTATAGAAATATTATACTTAATTATTTACTAAGTGAAATTTTTAATAAACAGAATGACATAAATAATATTGATAATAATTTTTTAATTATTGTTCAGATCATGACAAAATCCAATTAAATTTCCTTGAATCTAAACTACAATAAGTTGAATTTTATTTTTTGTTTTAAGATTTTATTTTTATATTTCGCTGTTTTTTCCTAAATTCTCTACACTTCATTTTATTTTCGCTAGGTGGCACAACCAATTATTTTATTTGTTAATTTTTTAATTCAGTAAGCCTTAGTTTTTCAAGCATACAGATATTTTCTTTACAATGGATTTTTTTTAATTTTTACATGCTTTCCATGCTATTTAGTTCAATTTATAATATATTTTTAAAAATATTTCTGAACAAATTTTCTTAATTATTTTCCTGTTACGTATGTTTCGGCTGCTTTCGGCTGAAAAATTAACTTAATATTTTGATGCTAAAATTTTGTGTTTAATCATTTTGCAACTGACTCTTGATTACTTATTTCTTATGAACCGTAGATTTGTATCATTAATATAGTGTTTGGTTTAGACTAATTAAATTCATCGTACATTATGTCTGCTTCTTTTCAGTCCAGTGACTTAAGCTAATTTAGGAGAGAAGGCTGGTTACTTAAAATTTTATTTAACCCTACAATGTTAATTTCAAGACTAAGACCTTTTTGTTACTGTGGGCATTTAAAGTTGATTTATATGTTTTTGTTATACTTCTATTGATTGCTTACCTTTTTGATTTATGACTTTTAGTACATGAGTTATGATTTTCTGCGCGTGCATGTGTTTTGAGTCTATACAACATACCTTTTGTTTCTAGCAGTAAATTAATAGTAGCTGCTATTGCATGTATAAAAGTTGACTAGAACAAATTAGATAAAATCGATATCTTTATCATATGTCAAAGATATTTAACACAAGTTTAAAGTTTATTCCCCCGTGTAAAATCTGATGGATTTAAATGAGCAGCGATTGAAAAGCTTGTTTGTATAAAAGGCAGATATTCATTAGACATAACATTGACATTCAAACGATAAAATAATAAATAAATACACAACAAGTAATATCAAAAAAATTAAGTCTCTCTCAATTCCTTTTTAGATCAACAAGGAAAAATCTTATTTTAGTTATTTTTTATTAAATAATTACAATTAATATAACTATGTATGTACATATGACAGAATCACAATATTAACTGGCAATTAATTTTTGTTACTTATCATTAAAATATCGTATTGTCACCCAAAACAATTGTGTATGGAAAATTTCAGCTCAAATGAACGCTTTAAAATGAGAGAAAACACCTTTTAGACACAAGTCGCCAAAAATGATGCCAACATGGCTGTATATGTAATTCTTTGAATAATTAATTTTAATCAATGAATTTTTATTAATTATAATTAAATTGCCGTATTGTAATCCAAAATAATCCAACTGAGAGCTTTAAAATGTGTTTTATAAACGATCTAAAATTTGAACAAGATATAGGGAGATTGTGAACTAATAGTAGGAATTGAAAAAAGTAAAATCAATAGTATTAATTGAATTAATTGTATGGCATATCGTAACCAGTGTCAACCTAACATCGATATTAATTGATTGATTATTGCTTAAGGTCACACATTTCAAAACTACATCAGGGCTATTGGTGATTGATTTCGTACTTTTAAACAATTGTAATTACCTGAGCTTGCATCCACTCTCCAAACTTCCATCCCATGCCAACGTGAGAACCTTGAGCTTCAACTGATTTAACTTGCATCAGCCCCTCCATGTGGTTGATCTTCAACGGGATTTGGATTGAAACTCACAATTCCACAAAAATAATACCAACTATAGGGGTCAAATTAATATTAAGAAATACGTCATCTTTTTTTATTGTAAAAAACATAATTCTTTTTACGCTTTACAACTTGCACTAGATAAAAATTACTAATAATCGTTTAGTGTTTCGTGTTAAAAGTGCCCTAAGTACCGTAAATCGTGCAAATATTTACATTAAATTTCAAATGGAATATACAAAAGATTAGAAAATAATAGTTGAAGCTATTAAAAATAAACGTTAAAGCAATTCTTCGTAGACATTCAATCAATACGAGATCCCTTAAATTCCTTTTTATCGATTTCTATTACTTGAACACATCTTACAGTGTTCTCACATTATTTTCCAAAACTATGATATCTTCACTTAAATCATAGCGTTTCTCAAACTGTGGGGCGCGCCCCCCTTGGGAGGCGTGATAACTCAGCGAGGCGGGCGCGAGCCTATTGAAAAGTCGAAAATAAAAGATGTTTTTAAAAAATTAACAATTTACTGAAACTAAACCAACAAAATAAATTCAGACATAAAAAAAAAATGAAATAGACATTTACAATGATATAATACACTTATAAATGTATCAGCACTGCACAATATGTGTTTTTTATGATTAATTTAACAATACTAAGTTAAGAACAAGTTTAATAATTATTAGTGACTCCATCTTGCCACATATATAAAATTATATACAAAAGTTAACGCTTATCTTGATATATTTAATTTTTTTGTACAGTTTATAATTAATCCCTTAACTGCCGATAAAAGGTTACGCGATTCACTCTCCAATGCCACCGTTTTCTACCTAGACGTGCGTATGTGATGTATTGGTGGAGGGTGAGGGAGATAAATAAGCAAATCCTCTGAAATAAGTAGATCCTTCGAAAACACTCTGCCCAGGTCATTTTAATGCATTCTAAAGTCTTTGGAATAATTTTATGGATAGCAGTGTACAGAAAATATCGTGCTTCGTAAAGACGTATATATAGATCCGGGGAAAATAATGCTTTGGCTGACCAAGAAGTTTATATATGTCGGGGGCACTTAAAAGGTTTAAGTCGTATTGTAGTTATAGCATCGAAGTATAGTACTATTGAATTCAAAACATTGGTATTATATGGAGGGGGCGCGGTGAAAATTATGATTGAATATTGGGTCGCCAATACTGAAAGTTTGAGAAGCACTGACTTAAACTATATATTGTCTAGAAATTTTTTTTTGTGTGTTATGATTTTATAATATGAACAATTGTAATCTTCACAATTTTACTCTGCAATCTATCTTATGTTTATCTCTTTGAATTTTTATCGTTTAAGATTATAGTGTGCAACGGGTTCCTTACGTTGCATCAAAAAAATTTTTTGTTACTTATGCCACCGGTTCTACGGTGTCAGATCGAGACCCTCTAAATTCATCATGGTGAGGGCAAGATGTGCACCTGTCATAAGGCGTAGCGTTGAGCACCACGCAATTGATAGTACCTTTTGGCTAGCTTCCACCCCTAATTTTGATTGAGAACACCCTGGGGGTGTAAGGGCCTCTCACTTCTCCTCCTCTTCCAACAACCTCACAGAGGACTTGTGGCTCGATAG
>BMAV01005306.1:40668-50796 GCA_019973955.1 Trichonephila inaurata madagascariensis
ACAAAAAACCTATGCCCTTACCGGAATTTAAACCCGGGCCCTACAGCAGGGGTGTCAAACTCAAAGGCTAACTTGGGCCAAAAAACAAGGTTTAACTTTAGATGGACCTCAAAAAAATCAATAGGCTTATTTCGAATAATACATTATAATAAGCATATAAAAAGAACACAAAATATTTACAGTTTATTTCCTGACACTTGACATATCTTCTCTGTTACTATCTTTCCTGTTTCGGGAGAAATTTTTTCTCAATGATTACTTTCAAAACGTGCCCAAGATGAGCGTCATTAATACTATTTCCAACAAGAGAAAATATCTGAAAATAACTGCTCGCACCAATAAGTACTGCCAAACATGGAACTAATTTTTTATGCGGATTTACAAGTATTTTCAAACCTCTGGCTGGTAAATATTTGTAAAATTCAATAAGCTTTGCCTTTAAATTTGAGTCTCACTGAATCTCGATTATTTCCATTTGCATACGTTTGGGTAACAAGTCTTATATTTATTGAGAAAATCGAACAAAATTTTGCTTCCAAAGAATTAAAATCTTTAAATCTTATTTCAAATTTAGTTCTAAGATTTGAAATTTTTCTTCTTATTCTTCACACGATGCAGTATCATCTAAACTTGATTTGTTCGTGTTGTACGTCGGGAAGTATATTAAATTTTCATTTTTCAGTACTAGTTTACATTTGAAAGATTTAATTATGTCAAACACGTTCGTAATGATCTGCTCTTCTCCTTGTAACGATACGTTTAAATGGGTTAAGTGTGTTGACTGTATGAATCATGAAAGATAAATCTTGCAATCATATTGGATCGAAAAACTAGCTTGTGTCTTGATTTTTAGGTTTAAAAAAAACTGAGATACTTCTTTTAAATTCCAGAATTGCAGAAAATTTTGGAACTGGATATCTAGCGTACATCAGTATAGTAGGACAAACCTGTATATGAATTATCTAACTCACTTAAGAAAGCAGTAAATTGGCACTGTTTAAGCCTCGAGATCTTATAATTTACATAACTTTTTTTTTATATATGACAAAACGTTCTTCATGTTTATTACCTTTGTGCATAGTGTTTCTTGTGATGTATAATACACTACGTATGAGAAGCTTTTAAACCGTGAATTTCGCTTAGTTTTTTTTTTTTTTTTTTTAATTTTTAATTAAGCGAAGCAATTGTTTTCGGGGGTGCCTTCTGTGGCTACAAAATTGAATATTGACAGAGGTAAATTGTGTTTATGCAAAGTTCAAAAACAAATTAAATATATCTTGTTCTGTAGTAACACCATGCATCGGTATTTGTTCCAATAACTCCTCAAAAGTATTGAAATCCGTGTCACAATCACGAAGAGAAACGCAGGTAATTGAGCTGTGTCACCAATGTACACACTCTAGTCACAAGAAATGGAACTTTCGAAACCAAATGATTTTCCTTTGATCTGATCACTTAAATTGGCAGCCAAGTCAGTAACTTTTTTCTCATTAGTAATTAGAGTAAGAGAAATTGTTTAAATTCCCAAGCAAAATATTTTCTGTTGCGTGCACCAACCCGTACTAGAGTATAGTTGGAGAACTGAGACCACACATTATTA
Source organism: Trichonephila inaurata madagascariensis (assembly GCA_019973955.1). Classification (NCBI taxonomy): domain Eukaryota; kingdom Metazoa; phylum Arthropoda; class Arachnida; order Araneae; family Nephilidae; genus Trichonephila; species Trichonephila inaurata. Next base: position 42,269 of record BMAV01005306.1, read on the forward strand.
GTGCACTTTGACTAAAATTTACGTAAATCAGTTGTTTTTACAACTGAATACTGTTAATTATTAAACAGGATACCTTATTAATAGTCTGTATTTTCAGCTTTTCGTTCGACAACAAATTATTGTTAATTATTTAACCGTTGAACTTTTAATCAACTTTTCTTAAAGTATTTTTTGTTCACATTTTTAAAAATTATTTCAAACTTTTTTTTCAACTATAAAAAGTCAGTAACCTAACACTTTTGACATACTTTAAATACTATTTACGCTTAAATATCGTATTTACCTGATTGTAGTATATGCAAAGTCTCGTACAGATGAGAACATGATAAGTATCTACGAAAGGAAGATTTTAAGATTCATTTTTGGAAGAAATATTCAAAGTCTCGTACAGAGGAGAACATGATAAGTATCTACGAAAGAAAGATTTTAAAATTCATTTTTGGAAGAAATATTCAGTCTCGTACAGATGAGAACATGATAAGTATTTACGAAAGGAAGATTTTAAGATTCATTTTTGGAAGAAATATTCAGTCTCGTACAGATGAGAACATGATAAGTATCTACGAAAGGAAGATTTTAAGATTCAGTTTTGGAAGAATTCAGGAAAAGGAAACATGGCAAAGAAGATCAAATTTAGAGTTTTATCAATCATATAAAGAGAATCTGACATTATTAACTTCATCAAAATACAACGAATTAAATGGGCAGGTCACGTTATCAGAGTGAACGAAGACCACACCACTAAAAAAGTCTTCAATGCTCAACCAATTAGCCCACGAAAAAAGGGCAGGCCAAATCTTCGATGGATTGATGGCCTTGAAAAAGATATCTTAGTTTTGACGACGAGGAATTGGAGAAAACAAACAGGAAACGCCTGGCCTGGAAAAGGCTTTTTGAGAAGGCCAAGACCTACCCTGGGCTCTTGTACCACTGAGGAAGGAAGGAAGGAAGGAAGGTATATTCAAAATAAATGTTGACCTTTTGTTCAATAATAGCCAATTTGTTCAATAATTTTGTTCGCTGTGGGCCACGAATTTGCACCACTGCCCTACAGCATAGCAGCTGAGACTTTTTTTCACGATTAAATGATGTTTTCTATTTCTTTTTTTTATACAAACACGTTTACTGCTCATCACGAGAGGAAACCAAAAAAATTTTTATGCGCATCAGTCTCAATTGTTTCAAAATTTGCATTTGTTTTATAAATCAGTGTTCTCCATTTACAAAATTCAGACTCTACTGGCACATTTCATGTACAAATTTCTTTAGTTGTTCAAAAAATTGCATTGCTTAGTATATTTAAATTGAAAATGATATGAAATATGTTACGATCAATGTATATATTGTAATAACATTGCTTACTTTTTACAGTGTTTTCCCCCCTGTTTTCTCTTGAAACAGAGTTTTGGATATTTGTATTAATGAATTCACTCAAATTCACCGAAGTAATACGTACTGGCTCAAAAGTATAAAATTTGATTTATAAAAATAAAGTAGTTGCATCATATTTAAGAATCACACAATTTAATTAAAAAGTTATCTGATAAAAAATTTATAAAATATTTTTAATACGAATCATCTAATGAGGTGTTAAACAAACCATTTGCATTTACAATTTTAACATCAAAATAGTATATAATTTTTTTAAGGAAAAAAGCATCACTGGATCTAGCCTGATATATTAGAATTAATATTAAAATTTAAACCATGTATTATTTAATTATTTCTTACTACAATTCATTTGCATTATAGCAATCGATAAATCCAAAAAGATAAGTGACAAACAAAATCGATCAGGTACCAAAATAATCTTAAATTAATTTCAGAGAAACATGGATAGTTCATTTATTAAAGGGACTCATTCATTCAAGAATTGAATCGAATCCATTTATCCTACGCATCATTAATATCAAAAAAGTATTTTCACGGTAAATTGAATAAAAAATTATTGAAAGAGAGTAGTTCCTCTTCGTTTGAATCACATTAAAATATTTTAATGAATTTAAGAAATCAAATGATCTGTAGTATGTGTTATTCTAAGGCTATTCTTGGAACGGAATTACTTTTTTAAAAAAATATTTCTCATTAGTTTTTTTTTTCGAAGATCACTTTTATGTTCTTTAGACTAAGATATATTTATTGAAAAACTTTAGAATTTATTTTAAAGACATTACATTTGGAATAAAAACCGTTTTCAAACATAATGCACTTAGGATTATTTTACATGAAAGTTTACTTAAGAATATTTAAAGTTTCGTACGACCATATTACAAGCAATAAACAGGTGCAATTTTGAACATTCTTTTGAACACAGCAAAATTAAATGCAGAAATTAGTAATGATTATACTCACAAGCATTCATTATAACAATAGTGCAAGTGAGTATTTATAAACGTAGCTCTATATAAATCAACACCAGATCTACTGGCGATGGACCTCGCAATTTTGATCATTGTCAGGGGACGAGGAGGACACATGAGTTGGTACACTTCTCCAAACTTCTACGTTACGCCAAAAGGAAAACTTTAAGCCTCGTTTCATTTACTGTGTATCTGCTCCTCCACTCAGTAGGTCTTTTGTAGCACTGGGGATCTAACCCATGACCTCGAGTCCGTGACCATGGCCACTAAGCTATTCAGGCTTAGTAATAATAGGAATAAGTAGTCTTAAGAAGATCAAGTGTTGGAACGGTAATTACTCAGACATTCTTTTGAAATGTTGGTTAACCCTTTCCCGGCTTTTCCCGAGCTGAGCTAGGGAGCGAAACGTACCATCCTGCCTCATCCCGAGTGTAACTTGGGCACTATGCGCTCGGTTGAATTATTTCACTTGAGCTTTTTATGGTTTCAAATAATTGAAAAATACCAATCGGGGAAAATTTCTGCAGAAAGAAGACGTCCTTCTGTTGAACATCCCCTTCCTTTTCACGCTTGTCTGAAAGACACTTTGTTGACTACATTCCCCCAACAGAGAAGAAAACTAATCCAACACGAAAGAATATTAGTTGCTGCTCAAAGAGAGACAGTAAAAGTAAAAAGGTAAGAAGATTCTACTGTCCAGATTGCAAAGATGGGTTATGTTCAGTACACTGTTTTCGAATTCATGATATACAATCAAATTTTGATTAATAATTTCATAACCATTCATGTAAATGTAAAAGATGTAACTAAAATTCGCAATTCAAGATAAAAGCTAGGTATTCTAAGCTTCATATTTATAGTTAGTGTGAACAAGTCTTGTGATTTCTGCCTTACAAAAAGCGAATTTTACAAATATATATAAGTCATTTATTTAGATAGATTTTTTTTTGCATTAATTTTTAGGACATTTTGTTTGTGAATGGTGTTATTATGTTTAAAAAGATATGTATGTTTGAAAATATGCATTAAAAACTTACCTTTTTTATGTATAATTCAGAAATAAAATGATCCTGGAAGCGGGTTAAAAAGTATAAGCGCAAAATGCATTATTAATTTCTATAAAATGCGGATTTCATCTTTTGTTAAAAAGAAATAGTTTAATCATTTAAATTTTTATTTTCATTGAAGTTAAACTTCTTATCTAATTTACGATTACTTGAAATTTTGTGTTATTCACCTCAGCTGACATGTTTTATGATTAGGTTATGCACAGAAATGCATATCTGAATTACCATAAATAAAATCAAAGCTTTCGACAATTTTAAGAAGTTATATTTGAAAACCTCATTTTTTTAAGTATATATTCCCCAAACGTGAATTTTTAATGATAAGTTTTTATAATTAATGCCACACTAGAGCAACAATAGAGCTTTTGACAATAGACTTTATAGTTTTGAATTATGGCCAGGTGCCGAAAATAACATCTGAAGCATAACCAACAGTAAGGACCAATTGCATTTTTTATGCACCTACTCGTTTGGTCTTCACAGCAGTTATGTACTTGAAGCTGACCATGGCTAATTAATGAAAGTTAGAACACAGTAATGTGAATTTTTTTAATAATTATCCGTACATTATCAACAAGAATTTTAATATGTTTTTGCTAGTTTTAAATATTTAGATTACAAAGATTGTCAGAGATTGTACACTAAGTAAGAGTTTTCATGATGAGATAATGAAGAAATTTGTGTATTTATAAACACCATGTCAGGTTTAGATAATGTGATATGCTTTATAAAAGGAAGCTAAACTCTATCAAAAATATACGCAGGGTGTTGCCGAATTCGACCAACAAATTCAGAGTGGTGATAGTGAGCGGCATGGGGACAACAAATCCCCATAGAACATGGGGTCGGAAACCACGTTTAGTCAGAGTAATCCACAAAAACAGTTATGTAGATATCGAGTGAAATAAAAAGAAGCAATAAGTGGTAAGAAATATATTTATTAGACATAAAGTATGTCTATAATAAGAACAACGCATCCCAATTCGATGTCAGAAATGCAACAAGTAATTGTCACAGGAATTGTTTGAAATTGCGACCTCGTAAGGCATATCACAGCCGACACCGACGGACAAAAGATTGTCACCGACGGACCGGAATTCAACAGGTACGGTGTGCTGTCAATGTCAGCTGAAGTGGCGATGATCCATGTAGAGAAATTCTACACTGTAACCAACGGCGTCTCACACATAAACGATCTCAGTTGGCCTCAGATAAAGAAATCCAAAGGATTGAGGTCCGGGGAGTGCGGAGGCCAAGCAACCTGTCTGCAGCGTCCAGTCCACTTCCTGAGATATGTAGCATGGAGTTGGTTCCGCACCGCAGTTGGAAAATGTGCTAGTGCACCACACGTTCTGGTGCGCAGTAACCGGTATTTCCTGCAGCAATTCCTGGAGAAGTGAGAAATTTGCATACGTATAGGTTTCTTCACCCCTGCTACTGCCCTGTAAATCCCCGCATTCGTTTGTCCATTCCCCTCGTCAAACTCTTTCTCCATCCAATGGATACTATCATTGTGGTTTTCAGATACTAAACTTGGTTTGCCACCCCATGTTTTATGTTGATAAGTCGTTCCCATGCTTCCTACTATCACCCCTCTAAATATTTCGTCGACTTCGGCAACAAACTGTACACGAATATTAGTTGAGAAATATTACACGAAGTGGATATAGAAATGTTTTTCATAACTGAGAGTTTTTCAAAATGCGAATCTGGATATAGTTAAAACTATTTTTATACGGTGTTTTAAACTGTGATATTTGACATTATTAGAAGAAAAAAAGTGCGTGTGTACTTATGTACGCACGTAAGAAGTTATACTTCTTTGCCGTAACAAGATTAAAATCTTTCTAAAAAATCTTTAGCAGGGCAAGCTGGGCCGAGGATGAAAGGCGGTCACGAGCAGAGTTAAACGATGCTAACCTTCAGTCAATCGGACCAGCCAAACCTGAGATAATCACGATTTAAATAAATTTAAACACCCCCGCTCAGGAACAATAGGACCAATAATATGGGGAGGGGGTCGAAGGCGGGAACGATCTGTCCCGTTCTACATATTTCTAGACAAAGCATTTTCTTATCCGTTCCTACGGAACGCAAAGCAAAGGTTCGCTGAAGCGGGTGTATAGCTCAGTGGTAGAGCACTCGACTGCAGATCGGGAAGTCCCCGGTTCAAACCCCAGTGTCCCCTTCTTCAGGGAAGTGAAGAGAAATATTTTTCTAAGAATTTCGAAGGCGGGAATGATTTGTCCCGTTCTGTATATTTCTTGACAAAGAATTTTCGCATCCGTGATGGTTCTGCGTCACATCCGTGACGGGGTGCGCGCGCATTGTAAAAATTTACCCTCATCCTATTTCTCTAATGCCCCAAAAGAGAAGTATAACTTCAAAAATCACATTTTTTATGCGGTCCCTATCCCCCGCATTCAAATAGGTTTAACTGTATTATAAACAATCTGTTAAGAGAGTTTATATATCAGCTCAGGCGAACGTTACATAAACATTTACAACACCGACATTGTCTACTTTATCTGGCTTGATATTGAAAAATCGAAAGTAGTAAATTTACAAGACTAATTTCTACATGATTTTATAAAACCGCTCCGCTAGCACTTTTTATGAATTTTTACAAACAGCATATTCTCCGATGCTGATATTTTGACGAGATCAAGCTAGAAAATTCATTAGTGTCTGTCATTAGCAAATATGTCTTCTCTTAAGATAGTTAAGTTAAAGACTAATTTTTTCTTTATTATTGTAAGCCTCCTAACTAGATTACTGAACACAATGGCAGAACATTAACTAGATATTAAATATTTTTAATGATAACATTATGTTACATTATTTTCTATGTCATAACATTTTAATGCAATTAGATGTCTATTAAATCTTGACTATCTGGTAGGTACATAAAAGGTTTTTTTTTCTTTATTTATATATTTACTTTTAAAAGATTTTTAACATGTATGTCTATGCTTGTTTATACTTACTCTGACTTAATACAAAATTCTTAAGAAATTTTATGTTTCACTGAATTGCGAAACCCGTCTTCTAAGTTTTCGTTAATCATTTATTCGTTTATTTTTTTTTAATTTTTAATGTAAGCATTGTAAAACTTTATTTAAATGAATTCTAGATACTTACATTATTATGTTACATATATTATACATGTGTATGTGTATTATAGTATCTTATTAGTTTATTTTATCTCTTAAAAAGTCTAATTGATTATTAATACAAACGATGAGAACAAGTATTAGAAATTTACTCTGAAATCCGTAGAGCATTCCATATAGATACACTAAGTTTCTGCTAATTTTTAATGCAACCAGAAATTTGTATCGATAAATATTGGAACAAAGTGTTGACCAAATTCGTCGGATTCACGCCTTATTGACTTTCATGTCTGTTTCCCGACAGCTATTCAGATCGAAACTATTGACTTATTCAGGTTTACTTCAAATAAGGTGAACATTTCTGGAAGCCCTGAAGTAGAATATTAAGAAAATCTATACTAACTCAAATGCTCCTTTAGTATTTTCACACTTTTATCTCAAAATCAAGAACCGTTATGCCTGAAATATTTATGTAAATCTAAAGGAACATTTTTCGAATCAGTTTTAAGAAAATAAATAAATTATTGCTATAATTCTTATGTATATATTTTAAATTCTAATATTTTAAAATTCTTTTACATTAAATATTTAGATCCAAGCATTTATAGATATTTTTAGCACAGTATATGATCATCATAATACAGCAAAAAATTGCATTTTAAAGATTTCACCCATCCCATTATGTTACAAGTTCGAAAAGATTTATCTATACTTTTAAAATTTTTAAACAAGAAAATATTTCTTGACGTAAATCTAAAACAAATATCTAAAATAACCTAAAACTCTTAATAAACATTTTAAAAAATTGTGGAAACGAAATACAACAAACCCTCAATCATAATTTTCAGAGTTTGGCCTTACGAATCATAGAAATCGATATCCTATTGTGAACATTAAGAACATTAAATTTAAGTTACATTTCTTAAGGTATCCTACTACGTTCTTAACAGTGATTTTGCAAAAGAGTATAAATGGATAATATTTATGATATTTTTAGTGTCACTTAGGTTAGAAAACGTATATAAAATAGTTTTAAGAATAGTATTACAATAAAAAATTATTTAAGAAAAATATTTTGACAAAAAAATGAACATAGAAGGACCCAATTTCAAAATATTCTCCTTTTGTGAAAAATGCTTCTATTATAACAATATTTCGCCTGTATATAGCTCAGACCTCTGTACAGAGGCTCAACTAGAATTTTTGAAATATATAACTTAGAAGTGGGTTTATCCATGTCTTACGACAACAGAGGGGAGAAATTTTCAGAAAAAAAACGCCGATAATTATTTCAATTTGTTGTAACTCTGAAAATAATGTGAATTTTTCAAAAATCATATTTGAGCCTCTGTACAGAGATTTGAGTTATATACAGGCAAAATATTATTATAATAGAAGCATTTTTCACAAAATGAGAACATTTGGAAAAAAGGTTACTCTAAGTTAATTTTTTGCCAAAATATTGTATTTAAATAATTTTTTCTCATAATGTCCTTAAAGCAATTTTATACATGTATTCTAATCTAAGTGACACTAAATATCATGAAAATTATACATTTATGCGCTTTTTTAAAATCATGGTTCCCCCCGAACGTAGTCACACACAAATACCTTAAATCAAAATAGTTTAAATGAAGTTCCTGTAAAGGCAAACTTGGTTGTATCTATTTAGCGTAAATTTTTTCCCATGGGCTGCATGTCAGCAGATAAGCCTTTCTAGATACATCAAGTTCCCAAGAATGGTAGCTAATTCACATTAGTGGCACCATCTAGGGGTGTGTGTGTGACTTCCGTTACCAAATTATGACAAGGGATTTTCTTTTTATTCAATTCAAACTCTCGCGTAGGATGTTAAATATTGCAGTGGTTTAATTTTGCCGAGAATACCTGTGCCAAATTCATACTCAAGAGATTCTTTTACATTCCAAGTAGCACATGACACGTGTGCCTATGATTTTCTCGTTTTTTCTAGAAAATCTATTAACTGC
>BMAV01005306.1:58232-77159 GCA_019973955.1 Trichonephila inaurata madagascariensis
TGTGACTGGTGAAGGAGACAAACACATCATTTAGACCACAGATTCTTAATTATCAAACTTTGATTAGTATCTTAAAAATTAGATTTCATTAAAAATAAGACTCAGAGATCAAAACTTTAAATCCCGGAATTTATAATCCCATGTAGAATCCATAACAGTATTTCATAAAAATAAATGTTAATCTGAAAGGAATCATCGTAGTAGACAGAGATTAGGAATTTTTTGAGCAGTTTGAATGTTTACCCTCTCAAAATGAAAATAAGGGAAATTAAAATTCCTTAATGAAAGGTATTTTTTTAATACTAAACAAACATCGCCATGTGTTTTCTTTTTATTTAGAATTCCAAAGAGTAAAAGAGGAGAGAATGAGAGTTATATTAACGCAGCACTATAAAGCTACACATTAGTTTCAAAATTAATCGATTTATAACTGTTAGAAAAAACTGTTTCTAAACAAGGAGGAAATTATTTCCTTACAATTCAATATAAACATGCCTCGACCATTCGAAATGTCACTAAAGTAAGAGTACATTTAAGGTATCCAACTACGTTCAGAACCGTGATTTTAAAAAGGCGCATAAATGGATAATTTTCATAATATTTACTGTCACTTAGATTAGAGTTAGGCAAAAAATTAGTTTAGAATAACCTTTTTCTAAAATGTTCTCCTTTTGTGAAAAATGCATCTATTATAATGATATTTTTCCTGTATATAGCTCAGACCTCTGTACAGAGGCTCAACTAGAATTTTTTAAACATATAACTTAGAAGTGGGATTATCCATGTTTTACCGCAACAGAGGGGAGAACTTTTAAGAAAAAATGCCGATAATTATATATATATATATATATATATTTCAAATGGTTGTAACTATGAAAATAATGCGAATTTTTCAAAAATCGTAGTTTAGTCTCTGTACAGAGGTCTGAGCTATTTACACACAAAATATTATTATAATAGAAGCATTTATCACGAAAGGAGAACATTTTGAAAAAAGGTTGTTCTATAAGTTAATTTTTTGCCGAAATATTGTATTTAAATAAAAAAAAAAAAATTGTCAAAATGTCCTTAAAACAATTTTATACATGTATTCTAATATAAGTGGCACTAAATATCATGAAAATTATTCATTTATGCGCCTTTTTAAAATCATGGCTCCAAACGTAGTCGGTAACCTTAAGTTACTTTTATGAAAGTTTAATTTTTCTAATTACATTTTCATTTTGGCTGCCTGATATGAGTAAACTAGATGAATTATATATATTTTCTTCCGAATGTAAATTAACTTCTCATTAGATCTAAGAGAGTAAAATAAATTGCCAAAATAAAATTTCAAGGACACCCCTGAGTTGGAACTTCACTCTTCTAGCTCCCATGCCATGCGATTTATTAACGTGTTATAGCCCTAAAACTTCACAAGATAAATCATTCCAAAATAAAAATTCAAGTTCGTGACTCGATTTGATCACCTTCATGCACGAAACTCGTGACTCTAACCACTGAACGGATTCATTTGTATAAAACTAGAGCGTTGAGAAATTTTGAGCCCCAGAGAAATAATGAAAACTGAACCATATATCATCCTATTCTCTAAACTTTTAATCCCTCAACACATGAGGACTTTCTGCTTTACATTCATTTTTAATTATATATTGAAAACTTATTATTATTTTATATGATTATCTTTAGAGTATCAAACTTTGAATTCACAATCAAACTGAGGCAAAGTCATTCTGTAATAGATTAATTTTAAGGCTTTTTGAACACGAATAAAACTATTCACAAATTGAATTCAAGCCAAAAAAAAAATCAAAATAACTATGAATAGAAAAAAAAAGATTTTTAAAAGTAATATATATATTCTTTCATTTTCATCTTTACGGGTTTATCTTAAAATAATAACAACCATCATTTTTATCAATAAAAATAAAATTCCATTTTAAAATAACAATGTATATTTAAAAGCAATTTAGATTAGCGCTGCAGTTTTCACAATCTTTTTTACATTAATGCACAAAATGTAATTAAAAAATATATTTATTCAATTTAATGTTATATATATATATATATATATATATAGGCCAATTCTCTACTAACAAGAGATAACATCCAAACAATAACATTCGACAAACACATAGACAGCAGGAAAATCACACAATGAAGGACAAAAGAGTAATCGAGATAATAAATATAAAATGGATGCTGCAGTGTTATAAACATTACTGACTTAGGACAGCTATTATATAAAAAATAATTTATATAAAAGTGGGGTTGAACATATATATATATATATTTCATTTCTATTGTTCATTAATTTTATTCATTCCAGTTACTACTCATACAGGTGTTCGATTGCTATAGTAAAATAAAATTCAATTATATGACATAGAAAACAAAATTTAATAAAATTTTAAGGTACTTAATCAACCAAGAAAAATTTCTAAATCCATTGAAAAAAAGGAAAAAATATTAATTTAAAACCGCTAAACATAGCGTGATACACAAATTTCATTTTTTTTTTCAACCTTTTTATACCTAATTTATCTTTTGTATTCAGTTGTGAAAAACTGAGTAATTTAATGGATTATGTGATGCTAATGCAAATTGATATTTTCGTTGCTCAGATAATTGAATGTATTATATCATTATAATAATAAAAATATTTATTAAGAAAGAGAATGTTTGGATTTAATTTGCCACAAAACTTTTTAAAAAAAGAAATAAAATTGCAGACAACCTTTTTGACAAAGATTTTAATAGATATTTTTAATTGATTTTTAGACTGGTTTTTGAAGTTTGTTGGGGTTTTAATACCACACTCAATTTGACTTAAATACTTCACGCTTTTTATGTTTAAGTGCTACCTTGAGAAGGTTAAAAAGTTAACCTTTAAAGTCATATATCATAATTGCTCAGGTTCGTGCATTTTTTTAAAAGATAATTTTTAATTTCAATGTTTGTTTTTAGTCTGTACTTGTAACTTTTAAAAAAGGGGATAACGTCATTCAAAACATGAAATAATTTTCCTCGGCTAATTTTTAAATGGACAGAATTTTAATTACAGTATTAAAAATAGATAATAGTTTTATTAACATGCAGAAAAATAGTTTTCAGAAAAGAAAATTTCTAATTTCAGTTTTTAAGGATCTTTTAAATTAATTTTTCAAGAGGTATTCTAACAAAAAAGGATAGTTGTTAAAAATGTTATTTGAAAAACTTCCATAAAAGAGCTTTCGGTATCTGAGAAAACCTTGTATAAAGGTATGATAAGTAAAATTGGTAACGCCATTAAAATATAAGATATTGAGAGAACATGAAACGACTCAATCGCCCCGAAAAGTAAATATTCGGGAGAACATAATACCAAATGATTTGAGATTTTTATAATTATATTATTAAATCTAATACAAAATAATATACAATATTTTTAAAATTCCTGTAATAGAAGTTTACAACTAAGAAAGCACAATGAATCTTTGAACATATTTATGTGACTTTGTGGCCAGTATTATTTATATAAAGTGTGTTTAATATTTTCCATTCATAAGGAAAGGGGAAAGTTAGCACTTTTTTAAAAAAGTTTGTGTTTCTATATAATATTTCAAAATAATGCATATTCATTTTAAAGATTTGGTGTTACTTTAAGTAAATAACTTCTTATAACACATTGCCAGATACTCTTAATTAAGGTTATTCTCAGTGTTTTCTGTCAAATTCATAAAAAAAAGTACCAGGAAATCAATTTATTCCACCTAAGTCTTAACGAAATTTGAATCCATCTATGTATTCACTTTCTATCTTAGTCGTAAGGACAATTTAAGCAATCACAGTGACTGGCAATGCTCTTTATACAAATTGTTCGTTGGGTTTCAAATAAATCCATATGAAAAATTTAACTAAGATCCTTGTGTGCTACCTACCCATGTGTGGGTGGAGCGGCTTGTGGGAGGGTGTGTGATCTAGCTAAACATGGAAGTGTCACTTTGAAAGCTGTTCTTTCACACATAAGGTTGTTTATTGTTCTCGGTTTGCTTTAAACCGAGATTTCTTTCCAGTGCTTAATCAAGGATTCGTCTTGTATTTTGAACTTCTTGGAAAAAAAAAGAACACAAAAGTGTTTCTGCTTAGACATCATCTGTAGAATCTGGAGGACCAGGTCACAAGGAAATTTTCGGGATTTTAAAAACATTGAGCTCAAATGCAATTTGATCTATTATTCCTTTAATCTGAACGACCATGGTAGCCTAATAGCCAAGGTACGTGGCAGACATGTCATGAGCTCAAGCTTAGTGCCGCTGAATACCCGCCGTGTAGGGGAGCGATGCCCGTTAAATTTGTCAAAAGCTCAAACATCCTCCCGTTGGTGTGGTAGTTAGGAGATGGGGATGCCAGCTCAGGTGTCGTCCTCGTCACTTGACCATTGTTCAAAATTACGAGATCCGTCGCCAAATGCCCTAGTGTAGCTGAACTGCCTGACGTTTAATTTTCACTTACTTACAATTACTGTTGATATTGATACAGCACCTGAAAAAGCTGGCTGAAGCTTGAACTAATTGACTTGATCACAATGTGAAGGAGGTGTTTAATGCTATGACATCGAATTTACAAATCTTTACTTGCTAAAAAATCTCCATAAGTGAAGAAATTTGTGGGGAAATTGTTCCTTATTTTTTAGTTGACATATATTTGTCAGCAAAATTTTTCTTCCATGAAGATCAACAAAAGTAAATATAGATGTAAGTTGGCTGAAATAATTTGCTGGTTGTGATGAGAATTTAAACAAGCAATCCAACTCCTAATTTAAAAAAAAAATCTAGAAAAGTAAGAGAGGGTAAACATTTGTCTCATTAAACTTATTCTAAAATTAAATGTGAAATATGTGCTATAGACAGTATGAAATTATCAAAATAAAAAAAGTAACGAGTCTTACAGTAGTCGCATATTATGTGTAACATCTGACATGTTATCGTAGTAAATACGCAATAATGACTTTTTTTCTGAAAAAAATATGAATCGGGTATGATTGGAAATAATTTTCTATCGAATAATTATATCTTTAATGAAAATTGTATTTAATTAACAAAAGAAGTAACACGCAATATTTTATCAAAAATAATTATTCTTGTTCAATTTGGGGAAGAGTGGAGACAAAAGACTTATGATAGCTAAAATATGACACATATACTTGTGATTTCAAAGTATTTAAAAACCATTGAAAAACAGCGTCAATAACAGTACCACTGTTAGTAGTCGAAACATTTTGATTTGTGTTCATTTCGAGCTTGAGTTCATCATTCATAAAAGCTATGAGCGGCTCAGCCTTTGGCAAACTGGAGTTAAAGTTAAAAGAGCAGAACCACCTTCGTTATGCGGTAAAAGTACAAAATGTAGGAAATCTTTAATTTTTTTTAACCGTTTAATTCGAAGAAATGTATATGACCACCTAAATCATTGTTTGTCCATTTTCAAATAAGCATTCTGCTGCACTTATGTCCCCCAATATCATTAGTGCTTGATGGCTACTAGAGTTAGACCCCCGATCATTGAGATACTTTTTGGAGTACATGGTCCTTCCGGACTCTAACCCCCTATCCTGGAATGAAGATGACTGTAAAGAGTTTTACCATTGCCCATTTTAACAAGATAATAAAAATTTAATGTTACTTTATAAATAATGGAGAAGTAATTAAAAAACTACATTAAAATAAAACAAAAAGCTCTTTTAAGAGCTCAAAAATTTTTCATCGAGAAGTCAGAAAGTAGGCGGAGTTAATCTGGCCAATCAGGGTGCAGCAAGGAACAGAAGATCAGAAAGCGCGGGAAAATTAACATGATTAAGGAAGTGAGAGGGAGCGCTAGGGTAGCGAAAAGACACAGCCACACACTCTCATTGGTCAAATCAAGTAGCGCGTGCTTACGTCACATCCTGTTACACAGATCCGTCCCTTTTCACGAAATCACTCCCATAAATATACAGCAACTGAGAGGAAAGATGTTACACATTAATAAATTTAATAAAACTGTCACATTTATTTAATTTATATTTATTATTTGAAAAAGATACAGCCCTCCGATATCCGTATTCCCACTCTGCAACTTGTATTGGTAGCCGACGAACCAATACAAGTTGCCCGCTCCTGCCCTAAGATTGATCTATTGAATCCAAATCAAACAAATACTAAATTATGGCATTATGAATACATTCGCCATAACACTTGTAAGGAAATGGAAAAACAATCAGATATTAAAAAATTAATTCTATTAATATGCATTCCACTTTGGATTTAAGTAATGAAAAAATTATTTTTATCGCTTAAGGTATCCAACTACATTCAGAATCATGATTTTGCAAAAGCGTATAAATGGATAATGTTTATGATATTTAGTGTCACTTAGATTAGAATACATGTATAAAATTGTTTTAAGGACATTTTGACAAAAAAAATTATTTAAATACAATATTTCGGCAAAAAATTAACTTAGAATAGCCTTTTTTCAAAATGTTCTCCTTTTGTGAAAAATCCTTCTATTATAATAATATTTTGCCTGTATATAGCTCAGACCTCTGTACAGAGGCTCAACTAGAATTTTTGAAATATATAACTTAGAAGTGGGTTTATCCATATTTTACGACAATAGAGGGGAGAAATTTTAAGAAAAAAACGCCGATAATTATTTCAATTGGTTGTAACTCTGAAAATAATGTTAATTTTTAAAAAATCATAGTTGAGCCTCTGCACAGAGGTTTGAGCTATATACAGTCAAAATATTACTATAATAGAAGCATTTTTCACAAAAGGAGAACATTTTGAAAAAAGGTTATTCTAAGTTAATTTTTTGCCGAAATATTAAACTTAAATAATTTTTTTTGTCAAAATGTCCTTAAAACTATTTTTATACATCTGTTCTAATCTAAGAGACACTAAATATCATGAAAATTATCCATTTATACACTTCTTTAAACTCACGGTTCCGAACGTAGTCGGATACCTGAATTTGTAATTTTGTTTCAGTCAGACGTTATTTTTGTTGAAATAGTTGACTACTTAACAACAGCACGAATCAATCATTTATTTTTGGCTATTCGAAAATCTTTTCAAAGTCCCAAGCGTTAACTTTACTTTACGGTTCATTTTTGTTTCAGCCGCCCCCTGTTAATAATGTCTGTTTTTTTTTTTTTTTTTAAATTTTAGAAAGGGAAACGAGAGATGAAATACCTTAGAATTTTGTTATTGAACCCCCTCCCCCTGCCTGTTGAAAAAATACTAAACTATTAATAACAAAATATGTTATAGTCAAATACCTAATTCGAAGATTGATGCATTCGAAATTTTATTTATTTTGGAATCATTAACTGATGAATCGAAACTTCATTTTTTCCCTTCAACTTTTCTTTATTGATATTTAGGAAAATTCTAATTAAGATGATGTTTTGAAATTTAAATTCTAGTAACTTGAACAACAATTTTTCTTCTGACATTATTTTACAAAGGCGTATTCTTTACTGCAATTACCTGAACAGAAAAAAAATCTATCAAATTTATACAAAAATGGTAGTGTATAGTACAACTTTTTGTCATCGTGAGCGTTTTTGATTTTATCTGATATGAAGAGAACCTGTGCTTTCATTACGTTTCTGTCTAAGTTCATTTTTCATGTCTCATTTCTCACCTTTTTTCTTTTGTCTCATTTCATCATATCTCCCAAAAAGATTTTAAATTCCAGTAAAGCCAAATTAAACTCTCTTTTTATTATTATTATTTATTTATTTATTTTAAACTATAAATCTTTGTACTTAAATTAACTTTTAGATAAAAACTGTTTTACTTACGTTGTTTATTCCATAAGACCAAACTGAGAAATTTGTTTCAGTGACGGATTTTGCAATGCAGTGCTATTAGCAAATAATCCTGCAATTTATGATTTATTATCTAGGCTTTTACATCATCCAAAAGAAGAGGACTTTCAGGACAAGTCAGCAGTCTGCATTATTCCATGAAATAATGTATAATAAGTACGTCTCGGACTTGCAAATTTACAGTTGTTTTTTTTTCCGACTTCATTAGCATTTTTCCATAGTTACCTATTACTCTAGGAATTCTGTTTATAAAAAAGGGGGTTTTTTCATATTAATATAAGTTTATTTCTAAAATACTTCAAATTATTATCTCCATTGCTCAATCTAATTAAATTTTTCCTTTCTATTAAAATTGCGTTAAAAAAATAATATTTCATAATTAAGAAGATGCTTCGTAAAAAAATAATAGAATAACGTATAAAATAGACAAAATTTAAAACTATTACTCAAAAAACTACTTTATTTGATTTGTTCTTAAAGTTTCTTCACTCTCTTTCTTTTAAATACGGGATTGAATTATCAAAAAGATATGAGAATTAATAGTCAACTGCTCACAGTTTGTTTTCAGGAAATTTATAGCAAATTCGAATATAGATAAAGAAACATTCATAAACGTTGTTTATAATCACATCTGAACTGAAATTTGAATCTCTTAACTTTTAAACCTCAGCAAATAATTTCTTTTAACTCAGTTGTATTTAATAAGGCAATATTCAATGGAAACAAGCCCTTAATCAGTAACTCATTACGACTAGGATCCTAATCAATGTATGATAAAGTTGCTCCTTTATTCAATATTATAGTCAATTCATACTTGTAAATAGTATGGCAAAAATATTTTAAAAAAATCCCAGAAGTATATTACTTCATATTACAATGAAACCAAGAATTTTCTTAGAGTTTCTTAATATTTCAAGAAATTATTTAAAACAGCATATAATTTAGTTCATAGAAATTGTTTAATTATTTGCATATGCATTGGCGTATAAAAAAAAGGGAATTTCATGATTGGTTGATTTTTAAATGTTATTTAAAAAATATGTCATTATATAAAATCAGAAAAAATGAATATATTAAGTCATCATTTCTTTCCTGAAATAAAATAATAATTTATTTATTGACCAGAATTGTTAAACAATTACCCTAAATTCATATTATTCATGAGTTTTACGATTAAGATATTTAATATTTTAATGTAATTACCATACATTAAAAGATACATATTAATGATAAGTAAAACATGCTTTTATAACATTTAATAGTGTTTTAACTTAAAAAAAACTTTCATTTTAAAATGTGTTGAATAATGACTAGTTTCAAACGAATGTAAATAAGAAATAAAATTTCACGAACGCTTAAACATTGTCTTGAGTTAAAAATGACAAGTATAAAACTGGGATATGGGATAACAGATATAAATCGTTTCTGTTTATTTTATATGCTTCCGACAATAACAAAAGCAGCTCAATTTATCTTTCTCTTTGTGTCTAAAGATAAATGACTACAAATAAAAAAGAATGCATTCTTTCTGCAGGATGAAACGATAAGTTGAAGTTCATTAATTTTCACGAGTTCCACTAATTAAGAGTACATAAAAAATTGAGGTATTATTTCTTTGCTTACCACCAAATAAACTTAATTGAAATAAAAATTAACAAGAAGTATAAAAAAAATTTAAGTCAACAACAAAAATGTTTTTATTTTAGTTACTTTTATCAAATACTTATAAATATTATAAAAATGTATATACATACGCGACAGAATCACAATATTAAATAGCGATTCATTTTTATTAATTATCATTAAAGTATCATATTGTCATCCAAAACAATCGTGTATAGAAAGTTTCAGCTCAAATGAATGCTTTAAAATGTCAGAAAAAAACCTTTTAAAGTTTTCACACAAGTCGCCAAAATGATCGCTTAATTGCCAAAATCGATGCAAGCGTGGCTGTATCTGTAATTTGAATAATTAATATTTATCAATTAATTTTTATTAATTATAATTAAATTACCATATTTTCATAAAAAATAATAGTGTATATAAAATTTCATCTTATTTGAGCGCTTTAAAATGTATTTTATTAACGATTGAAAATTTGAACAAGATATAGGGAAATTATGAACTAATAATAAAAATTGAATAAAAAGAAAAAAATTCATAAAATTTAATTATTGATATAATTTAATTAGGAGTTTCTTATATTTAAATTATTTATTATTCTCACAAAACAATTATGCAAATAGTTCTAGAAATTAAGTAATTATAAAAACAATGTGGTGATTGCATGTTTTCATTTAACTTTAACATTTCCTTCGTATTCTTAAAGAGGAAAATTTAAATCATAAAATTGTATAGTATTCCGAAGGTCCTTTTATTATAAATAGTAACTTTCATTTTTTGGACATTTTTATCAAACAATTGTACAATTACAAAGCAGTAATTGCTCAAAGTATTGGATTATAGATTCTGGACACAATTCCTTTCTATTAACAAACCAATTCTAAAATGAATTTCTTTGATGGAGAAAAAAAGGAGTTGAAAAGGAGATGAAAGGAGTTGGGAATATGTCTTAATTATAGGTAATTCAAGTTTATCGGTATCTTCTTCAGAACTTGCAACACAACTTCTCATTTTCCTGAAATTCAGAATGTTCATTAGTAGTTCTATTTTAATTTTGTGGTTTCAGGGTCTTAGTTTCTAATAATCTCATGATTTCAACATATTTTCTTTTCTATAAAAATTCAAGTTAATCATATTCAGTATATTAACAAGTAATATAAAAAAAAAAGTTTTAAGTCAATTCCCACTTAAATCAACAAAGAAAAATTTTATTTTAACTACTTTTTATTAAATATTTACAATTAATATATGAATATGTATATACAAATGGCAGAATCACAACATTAAGAGGTAATTAATTTTTATTAATTATCATTAAAGTATCGTACTGTCATCCAAAACAATCATGTATATAAAATTTCAGTTCAACTGAATGCTTTAAAACGTGAAAAAAATCTTTTAAATTTTTGACCCAAATCGCTAAAAATGAAACCAAAGTGGCTGTATCTATAATTCCTTAAATAATTAGTTTCAGTCAATTAATTTTAATTCATTATAATTAAATTATCGTATTTTTACCCAAAACAATATTGTATAGAAAATTTCAGCTCCATTGAGGGCTTTAAAATGGGAGAAAAAAACCTTTTCAAGTTTTGTCATAAGTCGCCAAAAATGATGTCAACGTGGCTGTATTTCTAATTCTTTGAATAATTACTTTTAATCAATTAATTTTTATTAATTACAATTAAATTACTGTATTGTCATCCAAAATAATCACGTATATAAAATTTCAGCTCTATTGCGCGCTTTAAAATGTATTTTATTAACGATTGAAAATTCCACCAAGATAAATAAATAAATATATAGAGAGTGTGATCTAATAGTAGGAATTGAATAAGAAGTTGTTATACATTATTTCATTCTTGAGCGACAATAATGGAAAGATATCATCGTTAATATTTTATCGATATGTTTCAAACATATCCTAAAATTTATTTCATGCGGAATATGTACATACAATGTTTAATATTTTATTTTTTTACGATTTTTAAGATTATAAGATGTTTAGGTGTGATATTTATACGATAAAATTAATTACTTTTCTAACTAAACTTTTATTAAAACAAGAATTTTCAAAATATTCTTAAAATAGGAAATGTGTAATTAACTGTTTTCTTCGTAGATTTTACATGCTCAAATTTGCTCATTAAAATATCTTTTATCATCATATAATCCTTTTCATTAAATTTTTATTTGTATTATTTTTTTTTCTATACTTGGGAAAAATAAACAGAAAGTAGCTTTTTGTTCAAAATCAGATTCTTTTCAGATATTTTTCAAATCAATAAGTATGAAATTTCTTCAAAAACAAGTTGTTCCTTCGCAACATTTTAGATTTTAGGTTATATCTAATAAGGCTTAAGGAATCTCGATAAAACAAACTGTTATACTCAATTCATGTCGTGATGAATACTAACTAATCATGTTTATTAAACTATTCATATAAAGTCATAGATATCCTAATACCATAAATGTTATTGATTCAGAATCCTGTCTTACATTTGTCATTTTAGGTATAATAAATATTTCTCCAAATTTTCTATAAGAAATATTCTACCTGTAATCTCCCCCCCCCTCCCCGATATCTGTATGACTGATTCAGAAGGGCTTTACTATCTGTAACACTCAGATGAAAATGAATAGAGGAATTTAATGATTATTTGATTCCCTAATGATGAAAGATGAAATAAATTATACTTTAGACAATATACGTCTTAAAAGAATTTTAAATCCTTCTCAGTTGCCTTGCGCCCTATTTCTCTTGTCTCTCATGTTTTTTAGTTCTCGTTTCAGTTTTATTTTTTTTTAATAGTTAACTTCGGCGTAAGAAAATGTTCCTTTTTAGTGGTATCTTATAGAGCAGGGGCGTCCAACACGCGGCCCTCGGGCCTTATGTGGCCCGCCAGTACGTAAGTTGCGGCCCGCCGACTCTCTTTAAAAAATTTTAAACATCAGGTTTCTAAAGTTTTTTTATTTTGAAACTTATTTGAGGGGAAATTTATATATATATAAATCTACAATGTATTTGCCTGTTACCTGTATTTGTTTTAAAATGAATCCTTTTTGATAATAGAAAAGTACTTTAGATTAAAATACATTTATATTTATAAAAGAACTACATTTAATTTTACTATAATAAATTATTTTTTAAATAAATTATACATATCCTTTACTATGGAAGATTCATGATTCTCTGTGCGTGCGACTTTCATTTCTCCTCCTCCTCCTTTTCTGTTTGGAATGCCCAAAAAGCAAGAGGCAGTCAGAGATGTTTTTTAAAATTTAAAAGAAATATTCAGGATGGTTAAGATAAGGGCAATGTATAGAGTTACCGTTTGCGAATGAAAGCACAATCAAAGATCAATTCAAAAGGAACACCGTAATTTTCAAGAAAATGGCAACTGTAATAATTTAAACATTATTTAATCATTGCATTATTATATTATATAAATATTGTTATACTATCTACGTCTGTATACATAAAAAATAATGAAAACAATAATAATAATCCATTCTGTTTTAAAATTTCCCTCAAATAAATGTTTTTTGGTTTCCAAATCTGATATAAATGTATATGTTTTTATGTGTGACCCGCGAGATTATAATGTTTTTCCGAAGTGACCCTTAAGGTTATTTGAGTTGGATATCCCTGTTATTGAGCAAGGAGTCCGCCCTCGGAAAATTCTGACGCCAGCACGACGGGGAAGAAGGTGAAGAAATAGTAACTTATCACAAGCTCAAATAAAAAAAAACTCAGCAATATTTTATTAATTAAAGTTTATGTGAATGGAAGACCAACTATCATGAACTTTTACAAAGAACTAAACTTTACCTATCCGACGACAAATAAATGCAGGCTGCTACTACAATCCTCATAAATATTCGCAAAATATCTGAAGATAAATAAATATCATAAATATTCACATTTGAAAATATTTCTTGAGAATAACTATCTGGAGGCAATAGTACCGTGGTCAGCAATAAGGCTTGCATATGATTATAACTATATACTGAATTATGTGATTATCTCTATATATTTTACTTAGCTCCACTTCAAGTCATTTTATATAATACTTCACATCTGCATACACGTTTCTTTTGTAAGTAGGGGGCAGTTAAAAGCTTTCAATAACATTTAAAAAAGTTAATTTTAAGAGGGAAACCTCACCACAGTTAGCCTTAATTTTCCCATATGAATTCGAAATAAATAATCACTAAAGAATATGATAATCAAATAAAAAAGAAGTGAGAAATTTAATTTAACAAAATACGTACATATTTATCTGGTAGAGTCCGAAATACCGTAATTACTCTCCTTATATTTCATTATTTACTAGAAAAATTGGTAATTTTCCGTTTCGTCGGCGCAAGCGATAAAATCGCCAAAACTGATACAACCGACATTAAACCAAATATTCCCTGTGGTAAACTTTTACCACCACAATTTCAAAACAAGTTGTGGTCTTTTCTTATCAGTAACATCTTTTTCGCAGTATAATAAAACCAGATGAAAAACCAAAGCGAAGCAACATTTATAAAAAAAAATTTGTGTGTATATTATGTGCTGTCGCCAAAAAAGCCTACTTGGCGAAATATGCGCATGCAAAACGGAAAATAACCAAAAGTCTTTCAATCTCGATTTCCAGAATGATGTATAACATCGGACAAACAGCAGATTGCTGTAAATTTTCAGCTTTATAAGAACAATTAAAATAGGGAGAAGTAATATTGATATTAAACAAAAATTTGATTCCAGTAATTTTTATCATTATTTCAAATGAAATAGACAATGTTAACTTATATCGAAATTTATCTTACTAATTTATAAATTTTAAAAGCCAAACTAAAATGACTTCCATTAGATTGGTAAATTGAACATAAGAAAAATTTTTAAATAATTAAAAAATGATTAATCAAAACGTATCATTAAAACAAGCGTGACTTAGTAAACTGCGTTCCATTTCTTAGAAAAAAATAATGTATAGTGTGTATGTTTAAAGTCTAAAGGCATTCTTTTTGCATTTTGCCTTTAATTCTTTTATGCAAAAGTATTTTTAGCCTAAAACTCACAACGCTGCTTTTTATTCAGCATTTAAATGAAATAAATCTTTTTCACACTTTATTCGGTGAATTCATTTGAAAGAAATGTCAAAAACTTTGCAGACAGCATTTCTTTTTACTTTTTGATTTAGAAAATTGCCTGCAGTAAAGCGACAGTTAAAATGAATTGCACATGCTTTTATTTAAAAGAAAAAATTTACTGAGATTTAATATGACAGTTTATATGCACGACATGTCTTTTGATTTGAATGAACAAACTTGCTCAAGAAAAGTAACCTAGACTTTTTATGTTCTATAAATATTTTTTTTGTATTTTTTGACCTTTTGTAAGGGAAAGTTATTTTTGTTTTACCCGCATTTTTTCATAAAAAAGAACAATCGTATTTTAAATTATATATTTTGTTTTGTTTTATAATTTTACTGCGTAAAACTGATACGTATAAATGTAGAAAAATATTTTTTACAAAAAGCTTTATACTCAATATTATTGACTTTAAAAAAGGTAAAAAGACTACTACATTTAGATTAGTACTCAATTCGACACGAAAACTATAAATAAGATCTATTAATGAAAAGCAAAATAAACTTTTAAATTCTCAAAACTCTAGTTGTTGTTTTTTTTGTTGTTGTTATTTTAATCCGAAATCATACTTCCAAGTACCAGAAGGACTCATGCATAAAAATGCATTCTTTAATCCAGAGTTCTTAAAGTGTCGTCCGTGGAGCCAAAGAGGTCCGCGGCACCTTTTTAGGTGGGCCACAAAAAAGTCTGTTATTTAATTTTAATATTTCTCTCTTTTATGGACACTGAAAGGCCTCGAGGAAAAATTCAAAGTTATACCATCCTAGACAAGATCATTAAAAACTTTGCCAATATACAGACTTCTAGCGGAGATTTCGTTCAACCGATCGACATGAAAAATAATGTATAATTATTTAAATGTATGCGGTCAAGATCCTGTGAACGGCAACAAAATGGTGCTCAAAGTAACGATTACAGTGACAGAAATGCAAAGATTACGAACAATAACACACACATCCTTTTTTTTTTTGTCTCAAAATGCTCACCATGTGCGAAAACCCTAAAGAGCATTGGAACGGTATGTGTATCATAAAAAATAGGCACGATAAGCACGCTCAAAGAACACTTCTCTAAGGGGAGAAAACGCGATCGGAGACTCACAGATAAAATTTACATACAACGAATCAAAAAACCTATCACAGAATGCTGTTTTTCAGATATTAAGCTTAGAAAAGCGATAAAAAGCAGGGGGTTATTGTTAGTTCTCCAATCTGGAGAACCAACAGGTCGACGAAATGACGCTACCTGTGAAAGTCCGCAGTGAATTGCTGCAACTGTACTATATCAATACGGGATAAAGGCCACGAAAGTCTTGCGTGCTAACAGTCAAAGCCATTGTCAATGACGTGGACTATGTATTCCATAATCTCTGAGTGATGAAATAAAGAAATTTAAAAAAACAGTAATAACTTGGGATAGACGGCGATCCAGGTGGCCAACTGTTTCGGAAGTGCATCAAGTAGTGACTTCAGGAAACATGGAAACTGCAAGAGGTAGAGCCCGTATGTTGGATATAGCAGTAACCATAGTTCTAAAACCTCTGCGCTCGATAATTCATATATTTCCATACCAATACCAGTGCGTTGAGGCGTTGGACACGGAGGTCCCTCAACAACACATTGACTTTGCAAATGACTTTGAAAGAGTCTATCCAACATGAGATGACAAGCATCCCTCGTACTATGTTACATTCGGCTTTAGTGTCCACTTCTCCAACATGCAATGCGTAATGGCTTTTTGATAGGACCAAATAAAAGTCTTCTTTTCTCCAATATGTGTTGTTCTTAGTGATTAGTGTCCTGCCCCTGTCAAAAGCAAAATTCTTCCCTGCGTCCCCGATCGTTGGTTTTTTTGCCCGTGCATACCGTGACCGTTTTTTGTGATGCATGACTAACGCTCTTTAGGGCTTACGTACGTGGTGATCATTTTGTGACCAAAAAATCTAATGTTTCTATTCGTGATTTTCGAGTTTCTGGCACTATAATCGTAATTGTGTACTCCACCTTGTGTCTCCGTTCACAGGATCTTGAGCGCATACCTTTAAATAACTATACCTCAAACTTCATGTGGATTGGTTGAACGAAATGGACGCTGGTAGTCCATATATCGATTAAGTTTTTTTATGACCACCCAGTATTTCGATGAAGTATATTCAGTTTTCAGTTCATTTTTTTTTTTATTGTTTGCACAACTACGTAGCCATTTAAACAACATAATATTTTCAAAAATAGTACATACCGCCTGGAAAGCATAGAACCAGAATAGAGACTGCGCGTTTCAAATATTACATCTGATATAACAGCACTTGTAAAAGAAAGTTAGCATCAACACTCGTATTAAAAATCTTAACTAATACAATTATGTACACTATTTATTTGAAATTAGTATTTTGTAATACATTATTCATAATTAGATGTTTCCTGTTTCTTCTGGAAAGGGAAAAAGTGTTAATAAAAGGTCGTATATAAATAGCAGAGGAAATCTTAGAATTATTGACGAACTTTTAAATCATTCAGCCGTAAGCTGGGAGTCAGGGAGGGGTGATAAAAATCTTCAGGCTCCGCAATGTCAAGCTGATTCATAAAAAGAGGAAAGGAGGGATCAGCGACTGAAAGTTTAAGAACCGCTGCTTTATAAATGATTTATTATTTCTATGAAAATATATTTCTCACAAAAAAAAAAAAAAATACAACTCATCTGTACCAACCCTAAAAAAATTTTCAACAAACAAAAATCAAATTACTTTTCAAATTCAATTGTTAATTATATATTTAATAAATTATAGTTTATAAAAAAAAAGCTAAAAAACACGCTTTTATAGTGAATTGAACAAAAAAGTAAAAAAATAATTCTTAATATAAGAATAAAATTATTAAAGAGAAAATTAATGTCTTCGGGATAAAAGCGTGGGGTGCTCTATATTAATTGTTATAATTTCTTACTAGTGCTATTCCGAAATGCTTAGTGTAAAAATGTAGTACAAAGCCCCCCGCGCTTTTACCACAATGACATTAATTTTCTCAATAATCATTTTATTTTTGTATTAAGAATTATTTTTGTTTACTTTTTAGTTCGATTCACTATAAAAGCGTGTTTTTAGTTGTTTTTTTTAAACTATAATTTATTTTCAATTTTTAGTTCGATCTACAATAAAAGCCTGTTTTTTTTAGTTTTTAAAACTATCATTTATTCTTTGTTGGATTTTTCCTTGAGTTTGATATTTGTAGCTGGAATTATGTTGCTGCTGGAATTAGTCTTACTCTTCAATAGATATTAATTAACTGGTCTGTAGAGGTTATTTATTCTCTACGTTTACGCGGCCTCAGATGATTCCCATATCTTTATATTTAGGTACTGGTCTAACTAATAAAAGTGCGTTAAGAAGAAATATTAAATGTCAATCGTATTATCACCTTTTAAACGTATTGCTATAATTTTAACTCGTATCATCCCTTCTAAACGTATTGCTTTATAACAATAATAAATATTTAGCAGTTAGAGCATAAATTATTTTTATTCACATGCACGAGTCTTTTTTTTTTTTTTTTTCTATTTTCAGAAAAACTAGACTTATATTATGGTAAGAAAGAACATAAAGAACACTTTTTTGTTTTATTTGTATTAACCACAAGCCAATTTGTGATTTTAGGGTTTCACCTTAATCTTTTAGTTGCTAAATCTAGAATTAGTAGAAAAATCTGGAAATACCATATGGAATTAGTCACCAAATCTGAAAATGGTGTATTCAATTAGTCGCAAAATCTGGAAATGATATAATGAATTGGTCGCCAAATCTCTAAATCCTTAAAATCTTTTATTTATGAGGATCCCGATCAGAACAATGAGACAAAATTATGAAATTATTGTATTGCCATCGGTCCTTGACAAGTGTGCAAAATTTCGAATTCATCTGACCTTTCAAAGTGGGTAAAAATCATGTTCATTCCATTACATACAAGTGAAACTTATAAAAGCGTGTTAAAAATCAGCTTCAAAAAGCGTGTTTAATAAAGATGTAAAAAATATATGGTTATATTCTCAAAAAGGTGAAAATTGGTTTTTTTCCCCCTTAATTTTACACCAGATATCCCCTTAAGCTATATATTCTTTTAAAAAGTTACATCGAAAAAAAGCTGGTTAAAGGAAGCTTCATGCATTTTACAACAATACATGAAATTTTTCCAAAGCAAATACAGTGTATTTTTTATTACGAATTAGTTATTATTATTTATATTTAACATTTGCGAAATAATAAGTGCAAGGAAATGCTAATAATTTATTTTAAATGTCAAAAATCAAGATG
>BMAV01005306.1:77169-98240 GCA_019973955.1 Trichonephila inaurata madagascariensis
ATATAAACCAAGTTCAATATATATTCTAAGTATTCTATATATTTTCTAAGAAAGTATTCTATGTTGTACAATTATTCTCTCTCTCTATTATTATTAAATTACATTTATACTTTGTATTGAATTGTTATTGAAATAGTTATTACACAAATGTTAATTTTTCATAAAAAAGTTTATTTTAATATGATCCATTATTTCTGTCCTGAAAAGTAAAATTAATATCCTAAATGCGCAGTGGCTATAACGTCTAGCCACCACCCAGGAAAAAACCCACGATTAGATTTTTTTTTTTTTGTGACTAAATAATGTTTATATTGAGGATGAGAACATTACATTTATTAAGTACTTTATCAGAAAATTGTATTTCAGCTGTGTACCCGTTAAAGGGTTAAAGTACAAAAATGCAAAAGTATTAAATAAAGAATTTTGTAATGTATATCATTCATTATAAATTAATTTAGCCAACAATTGTTACTATGTATAAGATCTATTCAATTTTTGAATTATTTATAACCATACATTTTCTTTCGGGTTACCTTGAATACATAAGCCACTTTTATAAATTATACACTATACACGTATAAATCTTTTTTGTTAAGAATTAAACACACTTCGGTGTAACTCTTTTTGTAGCTTCATATTTTGACCATGATATCAGATAATCGCACCTTAAAGCATCTAAAAAATCACTAAGTATGATAAATGAAAAACAAATTTTCTCATGTGTCTTTATTGCTACTTTTAAAATGTTTTAAAAATCCTGCTATTTTTAAATCAGAGAAATTTACTTGAAATATTTGACATCATGTAATCGACTATTCCCTGTCACAGCATTGTAACTATTCCGTATACTGCATAACTATTTGTTAACTAAAAATTGAAATAAAAGAGCAGAAATTCTCCAAGAAACATTTATTTTTGTGAATTCCATTTGAAACATTCTGCCGTCTGTTGAAAATCTGTTCATGCTATACAAAATGAAAAATTTTGCTTTCACTAAAATTCTAGTTTTCTTAGAAGATATTTTTAAAATATCTTCCAATAAAGATTTGCTATGGTAGTTATCAAAGAAATAATGTATTTAGACTTGAATATTTAATTTCACTCTTTAAAATCTCGATGTTCTTGAAGAATTGTTAAAATCCAGAAAGTGGTATTATCTCTTAAGGTGAAAGGTTTGACAGAAAATAAAGTTATGTGTGTGTGAACACTTTCCATAGAAGTTTGATCTTTAAAAGGGCTTAAACCGTAACAGCAATTTATTTAGGAAAGGTTCGGTAATTTCCTTAAATTTAAATACCTTTTAGTAAAAGTTTGGAAGCATTCCACTCTTTTCTTACAAGACTTCACAATTAAACATCAAATGCCTGTTGGCACAGAATTCTGGAGATTTTTCTTTGCATTAGAGTTATCTCAGTGCAACACATAGTGGGACACTAACATTAAGCCTCGTTATTTTCTATCCCAGTAAGATGAAGATGGCATTGAACGATACTCTGCTGTCCTGATTTTTAACGCAGTCGTTAAATGACACATTTATTGCTAATATATATTTATAGATCATTTCATCGTAGGTATTTAATTTCCTTTTACTCATTTATGTTAACTTGCCTCGATCTTAAACACTTAATTCTTAAACACCCATTCGACCGAACTATAATTTATAATAGACATATTTTATAGTAAAAATAACAAATGAAATTAGCTCTATTTTACAAACAATAGGATGTGTTATTTTAATATTATTTTTCAAAGGATACATTTGAAATAATAAAATATTGACTTGTTTGAGAGATATTTAGTGGATAGTTAATGTGCAAGAACACGTTTTGCAATAGGAATAAACGCATTTTTAATCCTATAATAAAGTTTTAATTTACAAATGCATGGCTTAAGAACAAAAAGATCAAGAAATTGTCGATTCCAACTTTAATCCACTATTGTTTAAATTACATAGGAGAGAAAAATTATCATATTTTGAAAAGAAATTAAGACAAAAATTATTTCTATCCTATGTAAAAACTAATGTTTTTAGATACACTTATATTGAAAAAGTTTCAGGTAATGTAATAATTAAAACCGATTTAAAATATTTCTACTCAAAACACGTCTAAACACATTACATGTAGTCTTGAATTGACAAACATTTCACACGTTTATATTTCCACTAGCATCATTGACAAGTGCGTTCATCTCTTAAATAACAAACTTAATTGTAACTCATTTAATTGTAAACTAAAAAGACAATGATGTATTTCTAATGACTCATGTTGCTTAATATATGATTTAAATAGTAAAAAAAGTATTCACTCTCGCGTTCAAGCCATAATACACAGGAAATATGGTAAATAACACATATAAATAACTCAAACATAATGAATAAGTCATAAGTACTAATAAGTTTAAAAAGAGGAACAATAAAATGCGCAAAGATGCAGCTATAACTGATTAAATTAAATATAAATAAAATAAAAAAGTGAACAAATAGCTAAAGTCATAGGTTTTCAATAGCTTTTTTTACTATAAACAGATAAATTAAATGAACAGTTTAGCCATACTAAACAATTTATACTTTTTCTGAATACTTTTCTAGTACATTGTTACTTAACTCTCATCCAAATATATATACATAAATAAAATTAGTATTTTCTAAGCACATAAAAAAATTGTATAGTTTCAGTATGATTAATATATTTTACATATTTTTAAAATATCGTTATATTGAAATTTTTCTATAATACAAAAAAAAAAAAGAATTCAAATGTAAGAAATTTTCTGTTTAAACTTCTTTATACATTCAAATGCTTCAGAATTTAGAAATATTTATTACTAAACATTTATTATAATATTTTGCTTCAGTAATATTTGTAATAACCAAACAAAAATTGGATTTAAATTTTTTCAATTTAATCAAATTTTCAAATCTGTAGATGCTCTGTTGTACTTTTTTTCGGCGACAAAGATAAGCTAAGAAGAAAATTATTCTGAAAACCATCACCAAAAAATTTTAAAATATTGAAATTGTCACTGAAATTAGTTAATTAAATTTGTAGAAATGAATGTGAATCGTTATCATATACACTTTGAAAGAATTATAGCTGATAGTTGTATCTTCCCCCTTTGTTGTAGTGATGTGTTGATGAACGTTGAACACAGCTCCTCGTCTGCTCAGCATTCTCAGAAAACTGTGTTTTCTTAAGATACGGGGAGAGACCAAAGACCTTTAAAACAGATTGTGTGTGAAAATTTTATTTTGTTTTAAATTCCTTATATCTAACTTTTATCCTTTACATTTTTCTTTTTGTGTAAATTGACTTTGAACCTCAGACTTCTAAGAGTAAACTACTGTATTGTGTGCTCTATTGCATTATTATTGTATTTTAGCTCTGGATCTCTGTATGGAATAAGAATACTTGTCTTTCTATTGTCAGTCGCATTTGAAGTAAAAACATTCTGTAAGTGTTTGAAATTTTTAATGATATTTATGATAATGTTCCTGCTAAGTAACTCACACTATCGTCAAATTTAAGGAAATGATGGAAAATTTAAGATATAAATAGCAGTGAAAATTTTGACGAGGAACAATTTTTTTGGTTTGTTAAATGAAGACAATGACTTTGACAGATATTTATTATTGAATGACGATGAAATCATACAATGCTATTTCAGAACTATATACAGTGAATCTTAAATTACGTAGAAGAAAAGAACTTCGTACTATAATAGAGTGAAATCATTGTTTTGCAATATCATACATTGAGGTTTTTCTTGCTTACTTTGAATACCAAGACGGAACTGCACAGAAAAATTAATCCTGGGAATCACCACTCAGTAAAAAGGTAATAAAAAGATAAAATGAGTTTGCTGTTTTATTTTAAATAATAATAGTATTAGATGGCATTTACTTTTTAAATACTGTAACTATTTTTAAGTTCAAATATGCAAAGATTTAATCTACAACGATATTCCGAAAGTAATTTTTGTCATTTTTTCACAATGAAACAGTTTTATCAAAATAAACTACATCATAATATCGTCAACTATACATCTTGCTTATTTTTTGACAAAGTCACCACTTCAACTGAGACATTTGTCGTTCCGTTCAATCAGTTTAAAAAAACCACTCTGGTAAAACTCCGTGCCTTCTGCTTCAGAGAATTGCTGCACAGCCGGCTCCATCTCGGCACTGATTTTTAAGGATTTTTTTCTTCACTGGTGAACTTGAATGCTTCCACATTATTAAGGTGACCGTGGTTTTTCTGATAATGTGATTCTTCCATGTCTCATGGTATGTGAGGATTCTATACACGGATTCAATTATTTCATTACTCTTTTTCTCTCTCACTTTGCGTATTCCAAAGCATTATGGATCGTGTGTTGAATCTGAGCACGAGCAATGCACAGAATGAAAGATACTAAAACCGCTATGCGCCTGTCTGATGACACTCAAGAAAAATTTATTTCATTTGCTTATGTAGAGGGACGCCCACTTCGACCTTCATCCTGGACATTCTGCCTTCTTTCAATGTACAAGCAACACCAACCATCGTACATTTGACAAAACATGATCTCTTCACTATACACCAGGGATTCTTAACTTTATTCCCCTTTTGGGCACATCTAACAAACGAAAAATTGCTGGCGGGCTCATTCCAAAAAAAAGGTTAACGCGCACGCGCGATTCTTAATTTTTCTTTATTTTATTGCAATCATGAGCATCATAAACAATGTCCTTCACTAAAAAGGTAAAATGAATTTAAAATAGTTACACTTTATGTGCGATTTTTGGCATTGCGCATTGTCCACTAATTTTTCAAAGTCCGGAGCATAAGATGATATTCCCAATCTTATAGCATCTTCGAGACTCTGTTATTGTTAAGTCAATAACGGATTACTGATTTAATTGTGTTCATTGTTGAAAACAAAATATGTGGAACCGAAACAGAATTTTAATGTGTTAGCTCCTTTCTTCAAAAGAGGATCTTTTTTTATCTTCGGCTATATTCCAAATATTCTCGTTAATATATGGTTTATTTTGGTACAGTATTTAGGGGGCAGTCGCGGGTGCATAAAAATAGCTTCGCGGGCACAAGGGCAAGAACCCCTGCCACACACGATCTATAAGCGTCCATGGAGATGACGCATACACTACTATAACGGGCTTGTTCATAGCGGATAACAGTACGCAGTGGCGACGTGCTCTGCGCATATATAATTGTTCACACGTTGACACAACTTCGGTCGTTTAATTAGCAAAGAATGTAGTTTCTTATGGTGATTTCTTTTTTTGCCTGGGGTACCAATCTTCCTCTAAGAAAATGAAATAACTTTCTTTCGAAACGCTCCTCGTAGATCTTTGTTTTCCGTGACTTCCCATTTTTCTCGTTCGTTTCTGAGTAATTGAGCGTCTACTGCATCGTTTTATTATTCAAAGTTGCGAAATATATTTATTGAAACTATACCATAAAAGCATTAAAAAGTGAATAGTATTACTATTTTGCATTTCACAGCATTTTTATGGAAGTTTCTTGCAATTTATTTAAATTTCTGTTCTATATTTCTAAAGAGCAAATATAATAAGATGTATTCGTTGACTGGTAGACGTTTTTTATGTCTACACCTTCAAATACTGTTATGTTTGTCAAAAGTAGGTACTTCTTAAATTGGATTTCTCTTTATGTTCATTTTCGAAAACACGAAATCTCAAATCTAAGCCCAATTATAAGTTCGATGTACTAAAAACTATTTTAAATTTCGCAATGTCGTTTTGAAAGATTAAAATAAAAGCTTTTTGATGAAGTTAGAAGAAGAGTCATTGATAACTTTGAACAACTTTTAATTGGAGAAAACTTTATTCAGGGAATTTCATCAAAATAGATCATCTGTAAAGTCGGTAAAATAAGAAACAAATAGTTCTTGATTTTTTGAAATGGCAACTGAAATGAGAAATACCCTCTAGAGAATTAATTAAACAAAATCTTCTGTCAAGGGTGAGTTATCAGACATTTCCTTAATGAAAAATAATTATTTCTACTCCCATCTCTAGAAAACTCTCCATGTAGTGCCTAGTTGTGCATGAATTCTTTGCATTAAGAGCATCTAATGATTGGAATGTATTAGAATCTTTTTAAAAAAGGAATTAAATGCTTATTTCAGAGCAAAAATTGATTTTAATATCTCCATTGAGATGAAATTGCATTTGAAATATCATGCATGTATAAGAGAACAAAGTACATATTCATTCAACTCGTATCGATTACTTTTATTCGGTAGAAAGAGAACAAATTCGCAATTAAAAACCTTTAATATATATCGCAGTACTTCATAGGTTGAATTTTTGAACTCACAATTTTCCCTATGATATTTTTTATCAGCCATTTAGTGATACTTATATGTGCAAAAATATTAAATAAACTAAATTGTACCATTCTGTGCCATACTTCTTTTAAATAGATTTTTCTTTCTTTTTAATGGGTCTGTGAATTGGTAATTACCATTGCAAACCTAGTACATTCTCCGGAAGCTGGTATCACTTTTTTTAGTGTGGCACCATGCAGGTTGATAACAATTGCTAAAATGTAATTTTGGCAACCAGTTTCTTCCCCAGAAGGAGGCACCTGAGCTCTGATGATACTAATCTATACTAAGAATTTAGTTCTGTTGAGAGCACCCAAGCCAAATAAGCCCTTTAGGGATCTATCGCATGCCGCATAATCATACAATTCGGACGCTGCCGATTTTATGCATCAGGGAAATCCACCGACTTGGACAGAGATCGAATCAAAAATCTTAGGCGTACAAGGCCAGCGCAAAAACAACTATGCTACCCTTCCAGCTTCTTTAAATGTATAGTCATTGAAAAGGGATATTTCTAAAATTCTACTATTTTGAAAAATTTGTAGATTTATATGTATCTTGCGTATTATATCTATAAAAAAATGTTAAATAGAAAATTCAAAATTAAATGTGTAACACATCTAAAAATATAAATATGATATTCCTCACAAGAAATATATTTTTAAAAGTAAATAACTCAATTAAGGGAAATTCCTCTGAAACATGTTTATTGAAATCTACCACCTAAGCAACTTAAAAGTATTTTATTTGTGTTTTACGTAAAACTCGTATTTTAGATTACGGTATTCACACACACTTCTCTACATTTCTACTACTGCGCTTAAAATAATAAAATATTTATTGTAAACTCTGTTTATTTTTGGACAGTTTATAGAATACTATGATAGAAGAAAAAAAAAGTATATCTAGCTCAATTTTCCGTCATATCACGCCGTTTTGCCCTAAATCAGTACATTTGAATGGTATAATAATAAATTATGTTTGTATTTTAGAACTCTTTCATAGCATTTTTTTTTAAAAAAAACAGCCAATTTCTTGTCTTTAAGGTAACATTTTTCCATACATAAAACTTTTTTTAAGAAATCCTTTTACCTTCCAAATAAATATTATTGTTTAAGACCATAATGGGGTATTTTGATAGAGCAATATCTAAAATTCGTTGTTGTTTTTTTAAATAATTATATGTTGAAGATATAGAATGAATTCTCCTGTATTACTTTAAAGAAGTATTAAAAATTCTTAAAGCATTTTCTTATTAATATTATATAAGGGAAGAAAACTTCCAACTTACATGCATTGCCTTGTGATTTCCCATCGTTTTCAGGTGTACTGTATCAGGCCTGAGAGTTTATAACCGCGGTACTGATACACCCTGTAAAATACACAAATACTACATAGAGAAATATAGAAAACCAGAATGAGATAATAATTACATGAAATCAATAATATATTAACAATCAATTTATTGTTGAGTAGAACAGACGTATTCCTAGAACAAAATATTTTCTAACAATAAGGAGATTTTGTTACATCAACAATAGAAACAACAACTAACCAGTGATTATTAAAGACAAAAATTTATTTATTGTTTTGCGTATGACTAATGCGTTGCGACTTAAAAGTTTTTATATATTAAGTGAATTTGATAAGCTAAAACGTTTGTTATGACTACGGCAATCCCTTTTATTTTAGAGATTGCCACGCACTTACTACAATGTTCTTTATACGTTGCTTTTGGGCATGATATGCCATCTTTTTTTGAGATAATTCTCTTTGAATTGGCCATTGAAATCGTCAAAAACTGTTCGGTGAAGAATCAGGCCATACCTCTATCTGAAATTGAAACACTTGTGTCTTCTCAGCCAGTTTTTGTGACAAATATAAACGATGGCATTCCAGTTGTACGTTCCATCGCTGTGTACCGATTTTGCCAAGCTCTGGAACTGAAAGCCATACATGTACCTTCAAATGATGTAAATCTCGAGATGATACACACTAAACCAAGAAAAGTAAAACAAACCGCACCATCTCCGGTCGTTTATTCTGTGATTTTGTTTAAAATATGTGAGGCCCTAGATCTAAAAGTGGAGCTTCGTCCAGAAAACGAAAGACCTAGCTTTGTTAACAAAAAAGGGAGGCATACTCCTGTGGTTCATCCATCCACAGTGTTTTGCATTTGCCAAGCACTGCAACTCGATGCACAGCTGGCAAACGCCTAAGACCAATAAACAGAAGAATAATTGAAAGAACAAGTGAAAACTATTATCATCAAAAAGTTGTTCATTATCGATCAAGGATCGAACAAGATCCATTATCGCTTCTAAGAGAAAAATATGCTTTTAATTTCTGTGATAAAGATTGGATCAAATATACAATGTTTTAAATTGCAACATTTTTTTTATGAAGGAATATTTTAAATAACACCTTTTTTACAAATGTTAAAAGTTTTGCAAAGTAACACCTCTTTTTCAAGAACGCCGAAACTAACTTCTCACTTTTGAAGAAGAATGCCTGAAAGAATTAATCAACTTGATTTTTTAAATGTCAGCATCGATCATGATTCGAAAAAAGAGAAAGAAAAATGAAACCTTATGAAAAGTATTCTGAAGTACATCGATAAATGAAGCCTCATTCCTAGATAAAAGACGACAATCATCCTAACATTTTTATCAGACAAGATTTAAATTACAATATCATTCTGTTTCAATGTCAATGATTTTTAAAGAGAGTTTATTAGCTTTAACAAGTAAGGAAAGAAAACATTGGCATTTATTTTACGCTGTATAAAGAATAATTGAATAAATATTGACTTTGGTAACAACGCGTTTTTTATTCAGTGAAGATCTGCTACATATTTTGAATCAAATTATGCCAATTATGATTTGCAGCTAGTGGGGAAAAAATGCTCATTAATTACATTGGTGACTCTTCATTACTTAAAGGACGATCATAAATATCCCCTACAAGAAACGAAAAAAAAAGCATTTGTCTCGAACATTAGAGTTGAGCTCTAAAATGAGAAAATGGAAGATGAGAAAAGTATTGCTTTCAAGGAAGAGATGAAACAATGTTATTTACAACTTACAATTGTGTTAATGAATAAAGGGAGGGGCGCTATTACCTCCTATGATGCCAATGTTAAGGGAAACTTTCAAATTTGTTTGTGAATGACCATAGGGTTTATGCAAAAAACTAAGAAAATTATTAAAATGATATTGATATCTTCTTTTTAATTCATACTGAAAGACAATTGAACATTTATCGCCTTTATTACTTACAACTATTTCTTACATAAACGAAAAGAAGAATGATCAGATAATCATCGCCGTCAATACCAAAAGAAATTTTCCTCTGTAATCTATTTACCTAATTCTTGTATTCACGAAAAAAGAAGGATCATTATTAGTGCCTTTTGTAGAGGCAAGGAAATCTTTTCCTGTAATTGTGTGCTAATGAAACCTACGGTAACTGAAAGAAAAGAACAACTATTATTTATAACGCATCCCCCTGAAAAAGTACTCTACTATCTATAATGTATATTACTAAAACTTGTGTTAACCATTATCATTTCAAAATGCTTTTTTTTCTGTAATATTAGGAAATTAAAAGACATTCATAATTATTGCATTCAATAAAAGAACACATGTTATTCTACCATATACGTATGAAGTTTTACTAGCAGGATGATTGTGAGATATCAGATGGATGAAACAGTTGTGGATGAAATGCGTTAATAAAGAATTTTCGGATACTCTACTACTCGGAGGAGAAGGTTTTAAATTTCGCTTCTCTCTGTGATAGTATAGCTGTTTTTCCAATACTAATTTTCTCTAATTCAAAAAGGTTTTGGTGTAATTTCAATACAATTTTTCTAGAAAGCATATTTATGTGCAAAAATTAGAAGAGCGTATTATTTTCATGCAAATAAATTTTATTTTTATAATATCAAGAATGCCTCATTTTTTTTAAATTTTTATTAATGATTGGTGTTGAATTTTCCAGTGTTTTATTTTTAAAAATTATCAAGATGGACTCTAAAATATATGTATAACTAAATTAAAGGGGAATAATCTTGACAAGTGTAAAATATGTGTTGTCTCGTGTCCTATTTTTCACTTATTTGCTTGTAATTTGTAAAATAACATATTTATTTTATTAAATTAAATTAAATTGTAAGACATATTTTAGGTTCATTTCTTTAGATATAATTTTCTGTATATTAAATTTCAAAGTAATTTTCCTGCGTATCATGAGTGGATTAATTTTTAGAAAAGAAATGTATTAAGAGCTTATTTTGAAACAAATAAAAATGGGAATGTTGAAAATATGTAAAAAAAAAATTAATACTGGTTAAAATAAGCATGACTAAAATAAAGCGAAAACATTAAGTAACCTGATTTTTTTTTAAAGAAGGGTTGTGTAGTGCTTGCGTATTGAAACGAGATCATTGTTTGTTGCTTCTAATTAACGTTAAGAGGAATATTCAAAGAGTGTAAAACAAATCTCTTATAATCAGTTTCGTCTAAGAAAGGGGGGGAAATGTTATTTTAAATTTTGTGCAATGTGTCTTAAAGGTCATTCATTCGTTATGGAAATGATTTTGTAATTCTTTCTCGTTTGAGTTTTGAGATAAAACCTTGGAAATTTCAGAATAGTCATCTACTAACGTTGTTTTTTTTTAATTGAAATGTAAAATAAATATTTATTTTAAAAATGGCTCCTATATAAAAAAGATATATGGCTCGAAGTCTACGTAATTACGCTTTCTAAGGAGAAATATTCGTATCAACAAATTAAAAAAAGTGGTATAAAAATCTCGGTTGTTGCATTTTAATCAAAGTTATTTATAATATATTAAATTTAAAAGGGAAAAAGCATCTAGCACAAAGTAAAAATGAAAATAAATCCACGAAACTTCATCCTAACACTGTTCGAACGCAGTCAACTATCATGAAAGTGAAGTCTCTGGTCCTAAAAAAAATCACCCACTGAAAGATTTATTGATATAAAGTAGAAAGGGAGGACACTTCTGGAACTGTAACTAAAATCATTCATAAGGAATTAAAGTTAAAACACATGTTTAAACCTAAAGTTAATCTGCTTTTTTAAAAACATTGCTGAAAGAAAAACAAATTGTAGAAAATTATATAAAAAACATCTATAGCTGCAGGAAAATGGAATCTTGTGGTAACACCAGATGAGGTATGGTGTATATTTAAGTGACTGCAGTACAAGAAGATCAATTTTCTATTCCTTAACTGACGGGAATGACCGAAATGGCTTCATCAATGTACATTTAAATTCCTAAAGGAATTCTTGATAGTTCCAGGATTTTCAAAAAACGACAAATTAAAAGTAAAAAAAATTTCAAAATTAAATTACTTTACTATCAGCAAAACATTTTAGAACCAATTTTTGAGAGAAAAATTGCCACTTTATATGGAAAGGACATTGATAAAGTTGAGCTTCATATGGATAAAGCCTTCAGCCACACTTTTATGTCGGCTGGCGTTTATTTAGCAAAGAAAACAGGAATATAGTGGTATCTAATTTGATGAAATACGAGTAAAATCCCCCTGTGCTTCCGCAATAATCTTTGAGGCTTTTGGTTTACTAAAAGGAGCCTTAGGAAAACTGCATTCTAGAACACTGAACTGATTTTGGAATACGCTTCAACATGAATATAGTACTCTTAGAGCATGACAGTACTAAGAAAAAGTTCACTTTTAAAAAAAAATTGACCTAGAGTTATTGTCGAGAATCATGGCTATCAGATAGAAGCACATTTCCACAAAAAATACGATATTTATTGATAAAAATTAACTATAAAAAAAGTTTCCATAAAGTGTGAACGACCTTCGGTACTTACAAAACTAAAAGTTTTTGCCTATAATACTGTAGACCACTGAGTGAGGCATGTAGAGAATTACAACCATAAAAAGGAAAAAAAAATTTTTATTTACAATCTATAATTTACCATTTGTTTTAAAATAAAAAAAGACAATCAATATCACTTGCATCAAAGAAAAGAGAAGATTTCATACTCACTCTCTTAGCAAATTAAGCAACAGTAAGAAACGAATAATTATTTAATTAATGCATTTGAGTACAAAAATCCTCTCTTACGTGCAACGTAGTTAATTTGTACATGTAGTAACTTAGTATGAGTTCCGAGATAATTTTAATCACAGCCTTGGAAAAAATGCACTTTCTTCATTATTATTGCTGACAGTTTTTTGTTACTAAAAAGAGATGCTCACAACTATGGTCTTCAAAAATATGACAAAAATGAAGGCTTTTGTACCTAATACAAATAACTTTCTAAAACTAATAAAATAAGGGAAACGATGAAAAGCAAAGCTTTTGCTTATAAAATACCCATTTCTCGCCCGCTTCGCAGGGTATTTCATGATGTTATAGACTTTTTTTTTATACATATAAATTATTGATATCTTTGCATTAAGAATTCGATCATATTGAATATTATTCTCTTAGCTCTAGCCTCTTGATTTTAAATGGACAGAGTGTCTAAATAATAATTTATGTAATAATGTGTGACTTATATATTCAAATTAGAGAAAGAAAAAGGGACAATAATTATATAATTATCGACTTCAAATAAAGGAAATTTGTTTTCTACAATATGATCGGCTATTACATGTCATTTCTAGTACAAAAACAATTGGAATTTTAATTTCTGCCTTAAAAACTTATGACTATAGAATTATTTAACATTCTGTTACTATACAGGAAAAGGAAAAAGGCTATATTAACTACATTTTTGCGTTTTTTTTTAGTTTTAATAGCTATGTTTTTCTTAATATAAGATCTTAATTTTGGCTGTAGATGGTTCAATAG
Source organism: Trichonephila inaurata madagascariensis (assembly GCA_019973955.1). NCBI lineage: Eukaryota > Metazoa > Arthropoda > Arachnida > Araneae > Nephilidae > Trichonephila > Trichonephila inaurata. The sequence goes on from BMAV01005306.1 coordinate 90,382, forward strand.
ATTGAGACTACAAAGCTTAAAAAGGCTTTATGAAAAATGTACTTGAAGAAGAATTTGCAGAAAAACTTTACCTGGAACAAATGAAACTGATTTATAATATTTTTGAATGTAAGTAACTCAATTTAATAAAGCATACTGAAACAGGTTTATTTAAATCTACCACCTAAGCAATTTAACAAGATTTTTGTTCGTGTTTTAAATTCTCGTTTTAGCTAAAAGTTTTCCTACCTCTATATATTTTTATTACTAATACCATAAAATCAATTCATTAAAATAATAAAATATTTATCATAATATAAACCGTTTATTATAAATGCATTAACTGACAATTAAAAGTTAAGTGATTCGCTCCCCACCAATGTCCCCATTTTCCACGTAGACGCGCGTATGTCGGGTAGTGAGGGAGGGGGAAGTGAGAAGAAAAGAAAGAAATAAGCAAATCTCTGAAATAAGTAAATTCTTCGAAAACACTGTCAAGGTCCTTTCGTTACATTCCAAAGCCTTTGAAATAATTTCATGGATAGCAGTGCACAAAAGAAATCGTACTTCAGAAAGACGTATATATACATCCGGAGCAATTAACGCTTTAGCTGAACGAGCCGTTTATATACGCTGGTGACACTTAAGAGGTTAAAATCGTATTGTAGCTTTAACGACAAACTTTTATATTATTGAGTTCAATACATTGTTATTTTATAGAGGGGAGTGCAATAAAAATTATCATTGAATACTGGGTCTCAAATATTGAAAGTTTGTTAAGCACCGCCTTAAGATTTAGTAAAAGACCATAAATAGATTCATTACATGATAAAAAGGCTCTTCTGTAAACATAAGAGAGAAGGATGTAAACAGATCTCTTTGTAAAGTTTTCTATAAATAATAACGGTAAAACTTGAGTTTCTACGCCGGAATGAAGTTCATGAATTCTCTGAGAAATTGTTACCTCTGAAGAATACGCTCTTGGTAAGGCTTCTCTTAACTGGACAATATAAATCTTTACTGGTCGGTGAGGCTCTTGATCTATCTTTTCCATACCTCCTCATTGTTCTTGTTAAGTTATTTCAGTGAGTTTCACACAAAACTTACATTATAAATGGAAATAGGAGCTTGAAACCTCTCTACTTTAAGCCTCCTTCAATATCCAACCTCGTTTCATTATCCAAGCGTTTGTGGTTATTTCTGTTAACAGTCTGGTATAAAATTAGGGAATATTGCAAAAAAACAATGAAATTCATTATTGTATATCAAATATTAATTGCAGAAATTGGTGCATATGTACAAATACATAAACGATTCTAAAATTAAGCGTCTTTATTTGGAAGCATTAGTTTTATCTTTGTTTCTGTTCTCTTTGAAAATTATACTGAAAAAGATAATTCTCTTATTTTCTAACAATAATATATTTATGGATCAAAAAACGCTTAGTGGAAATATGCGTATTGGGGAGTTTTAGAATCTTGATTTTAGATCTCCGTCTCAGAATATACACTATTCTATACTTTTTAAAATTTCATTGATATATATGAGGTTTACCGCAATGAGTACTACAAAATAAGGACTTGTAGAAGAGATAATATTATTCTACGAATCTGGTCATGCATATTTTTTTATTCAGTACTGTATATTTAAATACATATAGGAAGCATCCAGAGTCAAAAGAATATTTTTCATTACAAATCTCCAACGCTTAAAGGCTGATTTTTGAATTAAAAATTATGGGATAATATATTCATTCTCTCATCAATTCCTCTTTGCCAATTCATTTATAAATTTGTTTCCCCATCTGAATACTAAATGAGCTAATTTGAATATCATCAATCTTTTCACTATTGCTCCTAATGATAGTTCTGAAACCCCTTCATATATTTCATTAAATTCCTTACAGGCTTAAAAGAATTTTTTTAAGAGTTGTTTTTTCTATAATTTGAATTGTCCAAAAATCAGTACTGTTTCTTGCTTAGAATAAGAGAAGTTTCACCAAATAAAATGCATATTTTTTTCTTAACCTCCCAAATGAATTGAGTTTACATATGCATCAGAATAATAAGTAATATATATTTCTGCATCGCTCACCCAGAGAATAATAAGTTCAAGGTAAATTGCAATTGCTTATATTCCCCCATGATGTTTAGATTGTGCCATCAAATACTCAAGAAGAAAATATTACACTATTGTTGTATTTTTTATAGAACATTTTTTTTATCATTTATTTTTAATACATTAATAAGGTGTGAAATAAAAATTGTAACACTCTCAAGTAATTCTTGAAATATGTTCCGTTTTTGAGAAAAGCATCTTTAACGGAATTCCCCTTTACGTGTATAATTAAATAAGGAAAATGTAATTAAAACAATAACACATAAACTTAATTCCCCAGAACGCGAAGTGTGCCGCAGGGAAATGATGAAATTAGGGATTTGATTAAATCCATAAGGGATATGTCAATTCACGGAAGATGATAAAATAAGGTCAGAAGGTCAGTTTGCTGAAGAAAGTAAATGGTTTGGTCAAATCTCTGAACTGTTTCAGTGAAATGATGAAACAATATTGTAAGGTGTTTAAAAGTAATTATTTAGAAAATTGGTGCATAGTATATGTTGTTGTTACTAATGCCACGCCTGTCTGACGATGTCAGATATTATTAAATACAGAGTAAGTAAGACAAAAATAGTCATTGAAATACAAATTATTTATTTGACACTAATTAACAAAAGAATTAGATACTTAGACTAGTATTTTTTTAAGGGATATTTGTAGCACAAAATTTGAAAAAAGTTTTTGGTGAACATAATTAATAAAAAAAGGCTTATTTGTTTTTGTTAAAACATGTTGTTAACTTGTGATATCTCGAGTTACAAAATACGTTACTTTTTTTACAAGCACGTCTTTTTGTTTTGTATGTAATTTGAATTGTGTTCTCGTAGGAAAACTTCTTAAATCCTTGACCTTCAAAATAAGGATAATTTTCCTAGAGTTAGATTATCCTGTGAAATTATTTCGGTAAATGTTATAGTTATATATATATGATGAGCGTTTCTATATTGCCAATTTTTTATAATTCCAACTGAGGTACCAATTTGGTATAAATTATTTTCCAAATCTAATATGATCTCTTCACTATACTATTTCCATCTAATAGACTTCTATCGTATGTACATGCATCAAAACTATGAAATTCACTAACACATCTTTCTTCGAAGAAATTTATTTCATTTTTTCAGCTGATCTTTTCCGGTATTTCGTAGTATTTTCTTTTTGATTTTTAATGCTCTCTTCTTTTTGGCATAAATAGAATAGAATCTACAAAACCAGATCCTTCTTCTACCGTATTCCCACACAATACGTGCACTGGATTTTTACAAATGTCACATGAATGGGCTCCAGTAGATTCTATCTACAAAAACCAAAACATACTTTATTGTCTGTGACTGCTTCTTCCCTTTCATCAGAAAAGGAAGCAGCAGTAACAGGCTACAGATGTTTTAACTGTTGAAGCAGAAGATGAAATAGAGTTGTTTAGTGGCTTGAATAGTTTTATTGCAGGTAAAAAAATTGATTCTATTTCTGGTAGATCCTCTAAATTTATAGCCGTATTGGAGGATAAATCAGCTGCCAGTAGATTGAGTGACATTAAAATGTTATTTTTAATTGATTTAATAACTAATAGATCATTTGAAGCTGAAATATAGTAATAAATTAATTCAGATGTCGAGAGATATTTTGTAGCTGAAGCGCCATTGCTGTACTCTAAAGAAGCTGCTGGTAAGTTCTTTCGTATTAAAATAATATCATGCCCCTTCTGATTAAGAAGTAAATCCAAGTCCTCTTTAGCAACGAGTTTTTCAAGTAATTCTTTTGAAATACGATTAAATTGGAGTCCTCTATTTAGTTCTGTTCCAAATAAAGCTGTGTAAGATGATCGATTAATGGTTCAGATAAAAGAGAAATTCTTTTGCAATTGAACGAAGTGACAACCTATAGCCCAATTTTTTGTGTCATTTGCAGTTAGCTAAGAACGTAACATAGCTTCAACAACTTAATTTGATCGCTTTATGGATCCTTTACTAGCTCGATGCCTAGGGTTACCATTTATAATGTTACACGTTGGCCACAGGCTTGCTAATTCTTGTATGATAGAAGCTGTATACTCACGACCGTTGTCGCTGTGTTGTATATATGTGAGGACTACTTACTGCCGAAAATATTTTTAATAGATCAGTTTCTACTTCAGAAGCTCTTTTTAAAGTCGACAGTTGAAGAAGGCTTAAATTCATCGCTTGGTCTTAATTGTTTAACACTCATTTGTAATTTCTACCTGGGGTCGATTGTAAGTCAACAAAATGAATTTGACGACGATGATGGAGAAGTGGATAAATACAATTGGATAAACAAAGATTATTTTGTTTGGAAACTTTTTTTTGGACTGACGTACCGTGTACAGTTTTAATAAAAGCTCCAGTACAACTGATCTAGATATTAGGTATTTATTTTTCAAACTATACAGAATTTTATCTCTTCATTCGTGGCTAATTGAGTATTATGTTTCTCGAAGTATCAGGTAAAAAAAAAACTTTCTGTGAGTACTATTTTTACAACTGGGTCTCGTATTCGGACTTTTTCCTCAAAGAAAGATTCTTCAGTAACTACTTCCATAGCATCGTATTTTTTCCTTAATAGTATTGTTTCTGTTTATGCGTTCATTTCAGTGAAAGTAGTGGTGCTAATTTAAATTGTTACAGTTTTTTCTATCCTTTTGAGAGCCCTCAAAGGGTTGTTTTCAATCCAAATAGTTCAAAAATGCCCTAATAGATTCCTTAAACTGTTCCTCAGATATAAACCAGGTCTGATTTAGATTTTTTTCTATATCTAAATTCATTTTAATTAGGTAAGTATCCAAGAAAAACTTTAAATATGAAAAACAGTAATAAAAATACATGCAAATTTCCTCGTGTAGTATTTGGGTGCTGTGCTCACGAATGCCTGAGTGGAGCGGAGAGGTAAAGGGAGTGGTAACAAGCGAACAAAGAGCTATGTGAGTCCTCTCTTGTTCATTTCATCTTTTCATTAAAACAGTTCAAGGATTTGATCAAATTTCTTATTTTCTTTATTGAAAAGACCTTCAAGAGAACCATTACTTTAACATTTCCTTTAAATTGATCATATCCCTTAGAGATTTGATCAAATCCCCAATTCTCTCTCTCCATCATTTCCCTGCGATACGTCTATTGTAATGGTGCATATCTCATTATCATTGAACTGTATGGAAAAATGGTCTTTGCAGTAAATATAGCTTTAAAATCTGACAGATTGATGAATGGCTCTGGGTTTAGAAAGCGTTTCTTAAGGTTACTGGATTCTGCCCACTGTAAATTTTGGAAATTGTAGCATAAAAGTATGCGAGTGTTATTTTATGTTTTGGGCTGATCTCTTAACTTCTGTGGTTGAAAATATGATCTCTGAGATGAATTCAATAATTCTGGGCAATGCTGCTCATCTAACTCCATAGCAATATTTCAGGAAAGCCCATTCCTCTTCCAGTAGGGTCAAAATTTCATTCTAACATCGAGACTGGCTCAGACATGATTTGACGAAACGGGTATTCAAAAACTGAGACTGACTTTCTCAGTGACCCGATCTAAATCCAATAACACACATTTGATACGATTTAGATCTCCAACCAAATTAACCATCCTAACCACCGGCGCTCACTTCAGTTGTGGTGTACACCAGGTTTTACTTTTTATTTTATAGGATAATTGACGCATTTGTGCTTTTGTTTACAGATCTAATGATTTCATGTAATAAATGGATGTTGGATATCATGAATTTAAATAAAAACTGAATTACTTTTCTGTCTGGAAATTAGATGTAAATTTAAATGAGATTCTTTAATGTTTGCCAAAGAGAGTAGCAGTTATATAAAAAAATATGAGCGAAAAAACATCGCAATATTTGCTTCGATACTTAACATATTTAGTCTACAGTAGCCCGAATAAAAACAAATAAAACCATTACAACGTTTAAAATAGTTCTAACTCTTTTTAATTAATCGAAACATTCATTCTATGGCTGATGCAAGTGGACACTGTATCTGTTTAAAATGCATTCTATCTTGCAAAATCTTTTGCTCTTCGGGGTGTCTTATTTAGATCCAAGTCTAGAATCCAACTGTTCAACAGAAATAATACTGGCCACACGATTCGTTCATGATCACTTGGCTACAGCGTCATGTATTCGTAGAAAATCTTGATGCTCAAAATAAAGGTTTTAAGGAGCATTCACGGGATCTCAAATTGTAACATTAAAAAAAATTTCTTTAAACTTTAATAAAGTCTAAAAAAATTTGTTGCACTTTAAAATGTATTTCAAGCTTTTTAATTTTCGAAACAATGTTGATTGAACAAAAATATGTATTTAAGAAATAATGATGTGCAAAAATTTTTAAAAAAATAAGTTCAATGTCTGAAATAGGGGAGTCATTTTTCTTTCTGTTTGATAAAATGTAATTTAATATTTATAAAAAAAACTAAGCAAAATAAAATTCCAAGATATTTTCCCCACTGAATGTACATTAGAGCATATATATACTTATCCTGAAATTAATTTGAATTATTTTTCAAAAAGCAAACTTCTATTACAACATGCTGCAGTCTGATTTTACTTTATTGAAACAAGTACTTAAAATCTGTCAAAGGGCCAATGTTTTAACGAGAAGGCGAAAATTTATTTTGGTTTTATTCTTTATTTGAAAAGTTACCAAAAGGATAAAGTTTTCCGTAAATATTTGTATAGTCAGATTTAAGAATTTTAAATAAAAGATTCACACCCCATTAAATTCTCTGAAATCATATTAAATACATAATAAGTGCTAATTTATTATGGGCAGAGTAAATTTTCAGTCTCTTAGTGTTTGCCACCACTTTACTTCACTTTTCTTAAATTTTTCTTTATAGTTATTTGCTTACAAATGACTAGAATTTCATTATACTATTTTTTTACGCCTTTAGACTCCAATTAAACTCGAAATTTATTTCACTATCTAAATTAAATATTTGACTAAGAATCTACATTTTAAAGGGGGATTTCTCAAATAACTTTTATAAGTTATGCAAATATATGAGATGAAAAATTTAATAAAGCTTTTTCTTAATCCATTATGGGAACAAAATATGGTGGTGTATGGAAAATATATGCCTGAAAAGTTACCACACATATTAATTTTTATATTTTAAAATATACAATTTTTCATTAATGAAGTGTGATTTTATTACAGTAACTATTGTGGCAACTCGTGCCCCAGATTCTTGTTTTTATTGTTAATTATCAGTAATTGTTTTCTTTCGCGAGACTTCATTCACTCAATATATTCCACCTCCCCACCACGAAAACTTTTGTACGCCTTTAGTGTACCAACTTCACCCCTCATGATTTTATATTAAACTTCTCCACCTTTTATTATATTTTTCCAGGTGGGTATTTAAAATTTCCTTTCAATAACCACACACAATAATTTAAGATGTAACGAATAACAGACTTAAAAAATAATATTCTATAATCATTTACATTAAATAAATTCAATACTTCTCTCATTGCTCCGTCTTGATTCAGCAGCAAGTTGAAAGTACTTGTGATGGAGATGTAAAGCCATTTTCTCTTCGCTCTCTTTCGAAAGCGAAATAGAAACTAAATCAACTGGGAGAGTGGTTTCTAACTCACCCACATCCATCAGCATTGCTGCACTGTACTCAATGTGCACTGCTTTCTATTTTTATATGCAACTTCTAAAAATTATTATTCTTTCACCTAATTCTGATGAGTGGTTAATAGAGCTTTCTCTAAGGTTCCACATAAATGTTTAA
>BMAV01005306.1:98856-120954 GCA_019973955.1 Trichonephila inaurata madagascariensis
CCAGATTCTTGAAAATGCCTACGAAAGGGAACTTTACACGCATTTTCCCTATTCGATGATGAAATTCATGCAGTTAAAAGAGAAATAATTAAGTATTTCGCTTAGGATTGTGGAAGGATAATTTTGGTATGGATTTATTGAAGCGACAACCTCTTTTGGTGCCTTTAGCTGAAAAGTGAATCTAAATTAAAACGTGTTAAAAAGTAAATGTATAACAGTTACCGTTACCCCCAGATTCTTGAAAATGCATACGAAAGGGACGGAACTTAACGATCATTTCCTATTCGATGATGAAATTCATGCAGTTAAAAGAGAAATAGTTAAGTATTTCGTTTAGGATTGTGGAAGGATAATTTTGGTATGGGTTTATTGAAGCGACAACCTCTTTTGGTGTCTTTAGCTGAAAAGTGAATCTAAATTAAAACGTGTTAAAATGTAAATGTATAACTGTTACCGTTACCCCGAGATTCTTGAAAATGCCTACGAAAGGGAACTTTAAACGCTTTTTCCCTCTATTCGATGATTAAATTCAGAAAGTTAAAAGAGAAATAATTAAGTATTTCGTTGAGGATTGTGGAAGGATAATTTTAACATGGATTTTTTGGAGAGACAACCTCTTTTGAAGTCTTTAGCTGTAGAATGAATCAAAATTAATCGTCAAATTCAGTTGCCTTAGGCTCAATCGGTTTTTCTAGGCCCCATTTGGCAATCATGTTCGTGTTTGCAACGTTCGCTTAGTTTTGAATTGTTAACTTTTAAGGTACCTGTTTTTTTTAATTAAAAATTTCAAGCAGAATTTTTACCGTGAACACATTTATTTTCTTAATTTAAATAGTACTGCCATGCAATCCAGTTCCACTCCAGGGAGTGAACAAGAAAAGAGGACCTCAAGTGAAAATATTTCAAAAATAAGATTATTCTTAGAAGGAGAATGAAATGTGAGATATATTGTTTGATTGAGTTGAAAGAGAATTTAAGCGAAACAATATACTAAAAGAAAAAAAATCTGAAATTTTAATGAAGCTAATTGGCGACAAAGTTTTCAATATTTTAGCTTATATTAGTGATGGTTACTAAGACATTACAAGAAAATATAAGTATCAATTGAGAAAAAGTACAAACCTTCTCCTTTTTTTTTTTTTTTTTTTTGCTCAGAGAAATTAAAGAAAAATAAATGGCTTTAAGAGGGCATAACTTTTCCTTATCTTACATAGTAAACTGCGTTATGCAAATTATATAAAACTTACTTACGTGTTATCGCAACAGTATCGACGGCGTTATATGAAAGGAAGCACGTGGTTTCTAATTCTGCGAGTACGACGCATGGGATATCAGGGTTGCCAACTTGGTGAGTTATCTTGAATTTTGGCATTGTTACGATAGTGTGCAAGTACCATATAAACATATATATTATATAAAAATAATCTACATAAGTAATTTACTTAAAAATAGTTTAAGTAGTAATAACTAATTGTCATTTATATATATATATATATATATAAGAATGCATTATTATTTAAACATTACCTTTTACAGAAAACAGATGAAATAAACAAATCCACCGAAGAATGGGGACGAAAAAAAGAAAATTACTTAACACCCTAATGCGAAAATATCGTGAAAGAAAACGTAGTATATCCGAACAATTGGATACTCTTGCCTAAAATGAATCAAAAGTTTTAAGTTTCATCGTGTGGTCAGAAGAACACACACATTTTTTTTTTTTATTTTTTTTTTTTTTTTTTTTTTTATTATTATTCAACCGATTGATGTATGTAATATTATCATTTGATTTTACACTTGCTCTAGTATTTGTTTTATATGTTACGTGACTTGTTATTAAGATGATGTAAAAAAAATTTTGCAACGTTTATTTGGAGTTGAACAACACGAACCTTGGTATAAGGAAATTATCTACAATTATTAAAGGAAAATATTTTCGTACAAATCAAAATAACAATTAGAAAAAAAAAGTTTCTCATTTAACTATAGGATTTAAAAATATCTTTAGTTAATGAAATTAAATACACTACATCTTGAGGCAAAAAAAAACTACTCAACAGATAATAGTAAGTAATCTGTGTAATTAGATTTTATTCAAATACCAAAATGGTCTCTTTCTAATTTCAATAAACAAAATATTAGGGTTAAGACTGATGAATGTCTTTTCACAAAGTAATGAAAATGCCATTAATATGTAATAGGGACATTGCTAAAAATTGAGTACTAGGGCCACGTGAATTTTATTTAATTGAATTTGTTAACTATTTTATAGGAAATAGTTTGAGGTAACTACATTATTTTTGTGATCTCTAGAAATATTTTAATTTCATGTTCTATTGCAAAAATCGAAACAATACGATTTAATTTAAAAAACCGGTCAAAAACTCTAATACAATTTTTTTAACTTAAATTATTCTTTATATAATTTTCTATAATCTCACAAAGTATGAAAGCTCCAACAAGGGGAGGGTACACTTAGGGAAATTCATTTGAGGACGAAACTTTGTGTAATAGCAATACTCTTTTAGGGTGATCAGTGGCCCATCTGTTATAGTGGTTAGCGACGATGACTGCTGTGCTGTTAAGCCTGGATTCGAATCCCTGAAAAGACGTGGATGTTTGTAAATGTATAGTATCTTCACGACATGGAGCGCCTTTAAACAGCCGTCCCTTTAAACAGCAAGTGATCTCGTGAGGTTGGTGGAAGGGGAAGAGAGGTGAACCACCCCAGGATATTCTCCTTCAAAATTGCTAATTCGTTCTGTCACCTGTATGGTGCTCAAAGCTAAGGCTAACGACAGGCGTCACTTAGCCCTTTACCATAATGAATTTCGTGGGCCTTGATCTGGCCTTTGCCAGGTGGCATTTGGTGGCACAACAACAGGGTCTTCAACCCCCAATGTAATAGCGCCGAATGGCCAGTCAATTCGTAGAAAATAGACTTCGAAATTCATGCTTAGCTTTTTTACAATTAAAATTATAATTACCTCCAGCAAAGCAGTGGCATAGTTGGTAGAGTACCTGTTTACCGGCCAGGGTTCGAGTCGAACGAGCGTTTTGGTTTTATTTTTTAAATTCATTTCATTATTTTTACAATTAAATAAATTTGTTTAAAAAAGGTTTATTAAACATTAAATGATATTTTAGATATAATTATTTTGTATTTTTAAAAAAGTAAAATAATTACTGTAATTATATAAATATTTATATTATATTTTCTAAATATAATTTTTATAAATTTAAATATAATTGTTGTAATTATTAAATATAATTATTATAAAAATATATTATGATAAATCCAAAGTGATATTTTATATATAAATTAGTTAAAAATAGTTTTATAATATGAAATACAATATATTATAAATAAAATATTATAAAAAAATTATAATAATATATAAAATATATTATAATACATAAAATATATTATAATAAATATTTATAATTGACGTAATAAAAATAATATATACCTTATATTATATATTAGTAATTTAATTGTTTTAAAATTATATAAAATATTTAATAAGTCTTTTTTAAAAAATTTTATGTAATTGTAAAAATAATGAAATGAATTTAAAAAATTTAAAAAAAAAAACAATTCGCGTGATTTTAACCTTGGCCGGTAAGCAGGTACTCTACCAACTATGCCACTGCTTCGCCGGAGGTAATTAAAATTTAATTGTATAAAAGCTAAGCATGAACTTCAAAGACTATTTTCTCCTAATTGACTGGCCATTCAGTGATCTTACACTGAGAGTTGATCTCACTAAATGAGTACTACTATTACAGAAAGTCTCGTACGCAAATGAATTTCCTTAGTCATGCTCTCCCCTAGTAAGTTAAAATATAATTCCGAATTATGATAACGTCTACATTCCTCTTTTATTCACATCCCAATGGCAAATAAAAACTCTGAATGGATTTATCTCATAAAGAAAAAGTAACTCATTTACCATCATTTAAAATGTTACGGAATTTTTTTCTATCAAGCAAAATGCTTAGAATTTTTTTTATCTATTTGGTATTACTACATGTGACAAAAGTTGGTATGCGCTTTTGAATTAAAGCACTTTTTTAAAAAAAAATATTTTAGTTCGAAATTTACATATTTTTCCAGGAATTTTCAATAAGATTTCCAAAAAAGGCACCATAACATTCGGCGCATAGTGCGCACTAAATAAGAGTAAAATTTAAGGGCGTGCGTTATACTCCGGGTATAAAAATGATAGATTTAAGGGGGTCCACTCATGTGACGGCCTGTTTTTTAAGCATTTTAAGGGGATTTTTTTTTTTTTTTTTGACGACTAGTAAAAAGATAGAACTTTAAGTTTTTTTTATTATTGGTTTATATGTATTTCAAGAGTATGTATATAAATGTTTAGCCAAAAATATCCAATAGAGCGTGTATTATAGCGCTCTGAACAAACCCGTCTAGAAAAAATAGACGCTTACTTCCTCCACGATTCCGGCTGATTGTCTTATCTATATGCATAAAAATGGATGTTTGTATGTTATGAAATCGCTTCACTTCAACACCATTTAACTGATCACTTTGAAAATCGGCATGTGTATGTATTTTTTGTGGAAAAGGTTTTTGTGCTATCCTCTTTGTTGCAGCTCCTCTCCAGGTGGCGCTACAGCATATCAACTTCTGCAACGTTCAATCAATCACCAAGTTGCCAACATGGTTGTCAAAAATGATGCCAACATGGCTCTATAGCTAATATTTCGCTATATTTGCATTGAATCTCCATTATAATGTAAGGAACGGCGTTGCTTGCGAATATTACAATTTTAACATAACATAAATACAGCAGAAAATAATATTAAAGTATTACACAGCCAGATATAAGATAGCATTTTCAACATTCACTACACAACAATATGTGACTTTTGCTAAGCAGATATCAGCTTAAGAAGGTGTTTTCAAAAATTGACCCATAAGGGAGTTACGGGGGCGTTATAAATAAATAAAAAAAAATCCTTGTATCACCTATTAGACGTACAGACTTAAAATTTAGCAAATAGGATTTTTTGTTCAGTTAAAATATGCACAAAAAAAAGAATTTTTTAATTTGCATTTCACACGTAAAACTAACTCATTAAAAACTTCTTTATCCTTCAATCTGTATTGCTTAATTTTTCAATTCACCTATGCGAAGAACGGATATACCAGCTAGTCTGAAATAAAAAAAAATTAAAAGCTTTCTAATTTATAAACTTAAATGCACAGAATGGACTATACTCAATTGAATGTATTAAAATAAAATGGATTTTTGGTAGACCTCTGAAAAAAAGTTTCGAATTTCACAATTTTTTTTTTTTTTTTTTTTTTTTTTTTTTTTTTTTTGCTATGTTTTAGTTATAAAAAATAGATTTTTTTTTAATTTTGAAATAATCGTAGTACATTTGGTGCACAGTTTTGAGAAAAACGCGTTTAAAGTTCCAAATGCAATTAAAACAATGAGAATCTTAACTTAGCGCACCGAACAGCTGCTCTTCTAACACCTGCTTCTTTATAACGATTTCGATTTTTACAAAAATCCCTTTACCACAGTATTCTAGGTATGTTAAGAAAGCAGTTTATAAAAAAATGTTTTTTTCATTTTTTTTTTAACCCATTGCATGGGGGATCCCTTATAAATGAAAAAGAAAAAACGATAAGCACAGAAAGAAAAATTAGATTTCTACATATGTTAAAATACTGTTTCTTTAAAAGAAATGGCATTCCTTATGAACTTGAAGGGTTGTATTTCTAGAAGTAGACTGTTTTTTTTCTAAAACTTGTAATAATACCTCGAATGAATGACTTTAAAACACAATAGCATTGCGCATGTACATCTCAGATTTCTTCATAAAAAAGTGGTTGCGAGTTACACACAACGAATATACCGAAAAACTAAAATATTTCAGTTGTTTTTACAACTAAATCGTGTTTTTTTCTAACTATATTTCTATCAATAGTTTTGTAATATTAAGGAAGAATACGATGTCATGGTTATAAAGTACGAAACGCTTACAATTACAAAGTACAAATTATTTTGTAGGGGATCTCTACTCTATGAAAGAAATCTGTGTACTAAGTTTCAAGACTGTACATCTAATAGTTTAATAATGGAACTAATTATCTATAACACTCCTTAAGCCCCAGTATTACCCCTTGGGGTTCGATCTTTTCGAAATCCGTTGTTAGCTGATGTCTACTCAATGAAAGGAACCTGCGTATCAAATTTCAAGTCTGTAGGTTTAATAGTTCTAAAGATATCGTGATTATTCGGTGAGTCAGTGAGTGTGAGTCGCTTTTCTCCTTTATATACATAGATTAAATGTTATTTTGATATTTTGGGGGAATTTGTTCTGGAGCACCTGGAACCCCCAACTCTGATTTAAAAAAAAAAAATTCAAAAACCTTCTCGGGGATATACCTACTGATTACCCAAATTTTCACGGCGATTGGATGTATGGTTTTTGAATCTATCGAGTACAGACAGACACACATTCATTTATATATATATAGAGAGAGAGAGAGAGAGAGAAAGAGAGAGAGAGAGATTTTCTCTGAAACAGATTGCAAGAAGACTTTCCACTTACGACTCCGTAAATGCTGAGTATCATTTTAGACTTTCGGATGAAATTCCACCTTCTCAATTTACATTACTGTTCATTAATTCTGGAATATAATTCCTCCTTAAGATTAAAGGTTAAGTGGAAACTCTTACCTGATTTCGCCATTTCTCTAATGCATTGGAAATGACAGGAAACTGGGAAAGTTCTTGAGAAGGTTTAACGCATCGTACTGTTCTGGAAGATTTACAAGGATGTAGTTGTAAATTCTCGGAAATCTCTTGAAACTGAACTATAAGCCTTCTTGTCTATTGATATCGCATTCATTTTACTATCTATTTCGAATATAAGTCATTCATATTTCAATTAATTTTATTTATTATACAAATTGCTCCATAGATTTTTCGGGAAAAGTAATATAATTCTGAAAAACTAAAGGGGATTTTAATTAGTTATGCCATTTCCTTTGCATCCATTAATTATAGAGGTTTGACAGAGGGGCTCATAGCAACATAATCATTTCCATAAATTACAAACTTTCAATAATATGAAAGCAATAAGTTTGAATTAAAAACAAAATGTTTGCTTCATTTTAATACTCATTTAGAATAAAAGTAATAAACTGCAAAGCATAAAATGTAGTTGAATGAATATATAAATATGTCAGAAATTACATTAAAATGTTATTATTTTATAATTTACTGATAAATTATAGAAAATTTAGATTTAGATGAAAAAATGTATTTCTTTTGCTACATGTTATGTCTTGCTCTCTGATTCCATATAGCATCACATAAAGGGTATTTTCAATGTATAAGTTTTAAATGGGCAATTTAGTGTAGGTATCATAATATCTAGTATTACGAGGAAATAATCAATTTAATTCTTGCTTTTGCACATAAACATTATACATTTATTTTGAAACTTATTTTTAGCAAGTGTTTAGTTAAATCAAAATTTTCATCAGGCGTCTATTTAGTATCAAATTTTAGAAAATCGTTTCTAATATGTGTCTTTATGAACAGAATCCTTTTGTCATGTTACTTTTTAAGTAAATAACGATCTTAAAACTTTATGTTGTCGTTATACAATTTTATTAATTACAATCCATTATAAAAATAAACTATCAAAAAATGAACAAAATACGAATAGTAATGATTTAATCTTAAAAAATTGTGATTCGGGGAGAAACTTACAAGCAGTTTTAAAGCGTAATCTTCTTATATTCTAGAGCTATTTTGTAGTAATGTATCATTGTAATAAGAAAATAATATTGGTGCTTCATGATAAATTCTGTCAAAGCTTATAAAATGTAATACAAATGGTAATTTTAAGTATCAAGCTTCTGAGTTTAAGAAAAATTTTCAAATTATTTTATCAACATAGTTATATAGTGGAACAATTAAAATTCTAGAGATGGTCTATGCAGTTAACAATAAGGTTTTTTCGATGTATACCAGTGCTTCTTAAACTTTCAATACTTGTGACCCAATTTTCAATCATAAACTTCATATTGCCTACCTCCACACAATAACAATGTATTGGTTGCATTGATAATGTATTTTGAAGCTGAAACTATGCAATAAGACTTTAAGTATATAATGATCTTACACCTGGGGTCGGCTCCTCATCATCTTGTCTACCTAAAGCTGTAGGGGGGAACGATGAATGACCAAGACTATCCATGATAAATCTAATTTATTATTATCAAAGATAATATTCTAGAACAAGCATTCTATTAAGGGAACCCTTGGAGTGATATAAAGAAAGCAACAACCTTATGTGAATAAGCGCAAGAAATCCGAATAGATTAACTTTTAATCAATCCTATCTTAATACTTCTAGATTCACTAATTTATTCTAGTGGCTAAAATCCGTTCTTTGATCACGATGCTTAATTCAAATTCTTACCATAGTAATATTGCTTTCAGCGGCTCCGCTCCCTCTGATCTACGATTATTAAATTCTAACTTTATTTACACTAATTAATTTGCATCTCATGGTTTCTTCTTGAGAGGGATGTCTGTGAAATAAACGTGATAGCTGGACCAAAGATTCCCCAAGAGGATTAGTAGTTGAAAGTCGCGTAAAGCCCCTCCACAAGAATAAACCGTATACATTATCAAAATAAGTATTAAATTTTGTATATGACAAACACATGAGAGTCACTAATAATTTTTAAACTTGTTCATAATTTAGTATTGATAATTTAATTATCAAATACATTGAGCAGTATTGATGCATTTTTTTCTTTATATTACATCAGTGTAAATGCGTATTTTATTTTTTATTACGTCAGATTGAATTTTGTTTTACTTCCTCTCAGTAAATTAAAAAAATTTTAAATGATCTTTTATTTTCGACTTTTTCATATGCTTGCAACCCCCACGTAAGGTTATCCTGCTTAGGGGGCCCAAGCATATTGAAAAGTCGTGAACAAAAGATTTTTAAAAAATTATTAGTTGACTGAGATGTAGCAAAACAAAAAAAAATATTCTGAGATAATAAGAAATACGCATTTACAATGAATTAATATACTTATAAATGCATCAGTTCTGCACAATGTATTTGATAGTTAATTTAATAATACTAAGTTAGGAACAAGTTTAAAAATTACTTGCGACCCTATGGGCTCGTACAAAATTCTATTCAAAATTTTGTACTTATCATAATTTTTTATACAGTTTATAATTAAAGTCGCATTGTAGCTTTAGCATTAAAGTACGTTAGTATTGAATTCAATGCATTGCTATCGTAGGTAAGGGGGACGATGAAAATTATGATTTGAAATGGGTCGCAAAGATTGAAAGTTTGAGAAGCACTGATTTAGAGGAAAAAATAAGTTTTTGTAGTAAGATTGTCTGGATATCTTCATCTTCCAATATCTTAGTACTTATATTGGGGATGAAGAGCTTACGGTTTTTTCGTTGCAGAAATTAATTCTACTTAATTAATGAAACCAATATCATGGGCTTAATGATTATGCTCTTAAAAGCGGCTTACAGGTCTTCTTACACTTACTCAGAATTAAAACTGAGATAACATTTTAGTGAAACATGGGTATTGTAAATGGTAAAATTTTGGTCTTAGAGAGAATGATAGAAATATTCTAAGACTTTAACCAGTTAGAACACGGTAATTCCCTTCTAATTTTCCAAAATTCTTACTGTAATAGGATAATCAATCGTTCTATATTGTTGAATATTTGAGGCAACACAGTGAAAATTCCGCGTTATTTGTACCAATACTGAAAATGAATTATCAAACTGAAGATAAACCGAATTGGAGACTAGGTTAAAGTTTTTGAAAACTACTTAAAATGCCTTTAACGGTGACAAGTGATGGTGAGAGAGACTTATGGCACTGTTGTATCTGGAAAAGCGTACAATTTTCGATGCAGTTATTCAAGCAGTCCAAGATGTTGATGAGGGTTTGACCTAAAGCGTTTAAAGTGAATGCTTTTGCAGGATCAAGTAAAAGAGCTTTATTCAATGCCATAATTCATTCAGTAAGATGACTTTGGGGATATTGTTGTTCCCCTTGCATGGACAGGAATCGCAGCTATTATTTTGGAATATGGCAGGACAGCAAGCTCAGGATTCAAGTTACCGGTTCCCATTTTGGATAATTTTTCGTGTTGCGTTCGTCACACCTCCGAACAGAGAAGATTTCTGAAAGTGGCAAAACTCATTATTTTCGATGAGAGTATTATGACTCCCCAGCGTGCTTTGAGTGCAGTTGATAGGCTGTTAAAAGAACGAATGGGCTTAGACTTACCATTTGTATGCAAAGTGATTATTCTTGGTGGTGACTGGAGACAGATTTTACCTGTTGCAGTACATGTGAAGAAAACAACATTGTTGAAAATTGAATGAAGAATTCACCTCTTTGGAGCTCATTCAAGCAATATCCACTAATTGCGGATATGAGAACAGAACCCCATAAACAAGATTTTTCAAACTGGCTTCTAGATCTTGTTAACGGAGCTTTGAACAATGACTGCCAATTAAGAGAAGATATTGTAGAAATTCCCCAGAAAGACATTGCGAAGATGTCTCTTTTTGAGAAAATTTTCGAATTACCTGTTTTTGATATGGAAAATCTGTCAGGAGAGGCTATTTTATGCCAAAAGAATGAAGGTTCTTTAAAAATCAACGAACAAATTTTAGCAAAATTTCCAGACCAGAATATGACATGCTTTAATGCAGAAGGCATTATTTGTGAAGATCAAGAAGAACAACACAATTTTCAACTGAATTTCATTAATGCAATAACTATTTCTGTAATGCCACCGCATGTACTTAACCTGAAAGTAGAAGCTATCATTATAATTGCTCAAGAACTGGAATCCAACGGCAGGACTATGTAATGGTACACTTTTGATTATTTGAAAACTGATGCCCATCGAAATAGATGCTGAAATTTTGACTGGACATTTAAAAGGCTGGAATGCTTTTATTTCAAGAATTATGCTTTGCCTTTTTGACTGCAATCTTACTTTCCGCCTTCAAAGGCGATATTTTCCAGTTCGACTTGGTTTTGCTATGACCATAAAGAAATCTCAAGGACAAAGCCTTCAAAAAGTAGGGATATGTTTGCACACGGGATAGGGATATGTATTTTCACATAGGAATTGTAAGTTGCTTTTTCAGGAGCAACATCAATGCATTACTTTCGGGTTTTGTAAATGCCACAAGGAAACAGATAAAATTAAATCGCTCAAATACAGTTTTTACAAAAAATATTGTATTCCGTGAGGTTTTACTTTAAAATGTTATAATTTGTAAGAATAATTTTTATGTATGTCATGTATTTTGGATGTGCTGTGAATATTCTTCAGTTTAAATTGATGGTAATAACATTTTTAGATTCAAGAAAAACTACAGTTGAAAAATCGATTTTTTGAAAGTATGTGATGTGCTGGTAACCATAAAATTTAAAGCAATTTATTCAAAAAGAGTCCATATAAATTTTTAATATTGTAATATAAGTGTATACCTAATTAACCAATAAAACAATTTTTTTATGTAAACACTTTTATTACATACTCTGAAATGACAAGTAGAACAGGGTCATCACCCATCACTCTGGAAACTGTGCTTTAAATATAATATTTAATGTACAGGCTAATGGTTCCTCAATTTTAATATTCGTCATTTCAGAAGTTTAAGGGAGGTTCACCCCTACGAATCCCGACAAATTCTGATTCTTTTCTCACTTCTTTTAACCCGTTATTTTTAATTAAAAGTTTTTGTTAAAGGCAAAATACCTAAACATTTGTGTATAAATTATTATAAATATTAAAACATTTTCTTCTACAATTGCTTTTTTCTTCCATTATTCTTTTCTCTTTGAAACATTTTATTTTTAAAAAAACTTATCATATTATTTATTTTATTTTGTATTTCTAAAATAAATTTCTAATTCTCTTTTGATAAGAGAAAGAAGAGGTAGAAAATTAGAAAAAGGAAATGGCAATGATATAAATATAGAAATCCCCAAAAAGTTCTGACTTCAAGAGGAACAGTGAAAAATTTTCATTGTGTGAAGAAAAAAGGAAAAATTAATGCAATCAAAAAAAGTCCATGCAATGCTGGCCATACAACTAGTATCAACTAATTGTTTGATTACTTGGGATAGTCATATCAATTGTTATTGTTGAAGATCTAACGAATGTATGGTATTCATAACTTATATTAGGGTATTTAAAAGACATAGTAGCTCACATATTAAAAGTTAACTAGTATATAATTTAAAGTTTAAATTCAAACAATTAGAATAGAACATAAAAAGACAATGAAATCTATAATGACAATAAATGAAATCTCAATAAGACTTTAACAATCAATTTATTGTTGAATATAACAAATGTATGTCTTGAACAAATTATTTTCTAACAATGAGACTTCTATTATAACAATAAAGAAAGTAATTTAATTGTCATTATTGAAGACAAAAATTCATTTATTGTCTTGCGTTTAAGAACTTCGTTGAGTTTTAAAAGCTTTTTATATATCGAGCGATTTTGATAAGCGAAAAACTTTTGTTATTATAATGGCAATCCATTTTATTTTACGGATTGTCTTGCACTTGCTGCAATGTGGAATATACGTTGCTTCTGGATTTGATATGCCCTCTTTATTGGACATAATTATGTTTGAATTGGCCTTTGAAATCATCAAACACTGCACGGTGGAAAGTCAGGCCATACCACAATCTGAAATTGAAACACAAGTCTCTTTTGATCCACCTTCCATGGCTAACGCGTCTGGGATTCCACTTGTACGTTCTATCATGATTTACCGACTTTGCCAGGCTTTGGAATTGGAAGCCATACTTGATCCCACAAATGATATAAGTCCAAAGATGATACAATCTAAACCAAGAAAAGGGAAGCAGGTCCCACCAACTCCGGTCGTTTATTCCTTCACTTTATTTAAAATGTGTGAAGCTCTAGACATAAATGTCGAGCTTCACCCAGAAAATGAAAGACCGAGCTTTGTCAGAAAAAAAAATAAGCGAGTTCCTGTGGTTTATTCGCAAACAGTTTTTTGCATTTGCAAAGCATTGCAACTAGATGCACAGCTTGGAAACAACTCTCTCAAATAGACGGAAGAATAATTTACAAAATAACTAAAAACTATTACATATATAAAAGTCCATTATTTCCAACCAAAAATTTAAAGAGACTTGTTATCGATTCACAAAGACAAATTACAATTCGTGTTTCTTTGAAAAGGCATGGGTTAAAAGAATATGTTTATTACAATATTTTTGAAGGAAAATTTTAAATAACACATTTCTTTCTCTCTCTCGCTAAAAATCTGCATAGTGTCATTTTTTGTCAACAGCACCGAAAGTAATGGTTTATTTTAACGAAGCATCATTACACAAGTCTACCTTTTGAAGAAAAAATGCCGTAAGGAAACAATTAAATTTGATTTTATACTTCTAGATCGATGGTGGATCAAAAATAATGTATTTAAAATGAGAAAAAATGTATAGAGAGAGACAATTCTGAAGTACTTCAAAAATGAAGGAGTTATCTACAAATAAAAGACAAAGAAAATCTTCACACTTTTATAAGACAAAACTTCAGTTCCAGTATCATTCCTTTTCATTATGAATGATAATTAAAGAGAATTTCTTAACTTTCTGAAAAAACTGAAGAAAGCAAATACGACATTAATTTATGCTATAAAAAGGACGATTGAATAGATATTAGGTTCAGCAGCAACGACGTTTTCGTCGAATGGTTAACTGCTATTTGTTTTGAACAAAACCTGGTCATTTACGTGCAAAAAATAGTGTGTGTCTAGTGCAAAAAATAAATTCATTAATTACATTGATGACCACTCGTAACGTGAAGGACGATCATAATTATCGCCTTCAAGAAAGAAGAAAAAAGCTTGTGTCTTCATTATTAGAGTCGAATTCCTCATTTATATGAGAAAAAAGGATGATGTGGCAAATATTTCCTTTAAATAAGGGGTAAAACACTTTAATATATAAGTTAAAAAGAGCTTGATTACGTTATTGAGAGAGAGAATAAAAAAAGATTGCTACTATCGCTTATTATGTCAATGCTATGAAAATGTTATAAAAGTATTGATAATGACCATATGGTTTATAAAAAGGGACAAAGAAAAATATTATATTGGTATATTCTTTTTGATTTATACTGAAATAAAAAAAGGACGATTGTACATTCATCGCCTTTATTACTTACAAGTTTTTCTCTTACATTAATGGAAAAAAGAATGATCAGATAGTTATCGCCGTTAGTACAAAAAATGTTTCCATCTATAGTGTCTCATGTTTTTGAATAAAGAAAGATCATTATTATCACCTTCGGTAGATTCTAGGAAAGCGTTCCCTATGTTAGGTTATGAAGCATACAGTAACCGAAAGAAAAAAAAAAAATTTTTACTTACATTGTATCACCCTGGAAAAATGCTGTACTATCTGTAATGTGGGTTACTAATACGTTTCTAAGCTATCATCATTTTTGCTTTGTAAAAGAATGCATTTTCTATTATATTTGGGACCACTTCTTCAATTGCGAAAAGTGAAAAGACATTTATAAGTATCCCTTTCAATTAAAAGATCACACATTTATCTACTATATACGTTAACAAGTATAAAGTATTGTAAGCAGAACGATTGTAACATCTCATCAGATGAAATAAAAAGTCATTACTGAAAGTAAGAGGATTTTATGGCGAGTCTTAAAAAGAAGAAAAGGTTTTAAAATTAGCTTTCACCTGTGATGTATATTTTTGAAATACATTTTCTCTATTTAATTAAAAAAAAAAAATTGGTATATTTTCAAGGAGAACTTTAATATGTCTTGGAACATTAGCATAAATAAAATTAATAATTTTTTTGGAATTCAATTTTAAAAGTAAAAACGAGCACCTCAATTACATTCAAATAAAAATTTTCTTTTTATGATGCCAAAAATATCTCATTATTTTTTGTTTATGTTTATTAATGAAAGAAATTGGATTTGTGAGGATTTTACAAACAAAAAGGGACATGGTAAGCCCTAAAATGCATATATAACTACAGTAATGAGAGAAAATAATAAATATTAGATTGGTAAATGAAATATGGTGTATTGTGCGCATTTTTTCATTTTTTATTTTTAACTTTGTAAAATATCATGTTATTTTGATAATTAAAAAAAATATAGGGTATGTTTTACTTCATTTCTTTGAACATACGCTTACTCTCGTAATAATTTATTGTGATTTAGCAGCATATATTGGATAGAATAACTCGAAAAAAAAGCTCTCAGAATTTTTTTTTTTTTTTTTTTTTTTAAAAAAAAAAAAAATTAGGCACATTAATTGATAGGGGTAAGAAAACACGACTCAAATACAGTAAAAACATAGATTAAGTTGCTTTTATAAAAAAAAAATGTCACGTAATTCTAGTATATTTAAGTGAAGATTATTATATGTTTTTAGATAATTTTAAAGGCAAATGCTTCAACAGCGTAAAGCGAGTCTTTCGCTAACAATTTTCTTTATAATTGGAAAAAGGGATCTTAGATATTTTGAGGATTTATTGCCTTACAAAAAAAGGTTTTTCTAATAATACTGCAGACTATTAATTGAGGTGAGAAATGAAAATGAAACTGTCATTTAAAATGTTATTTTCCTCATTTATTATTAAATAAAAAAAAGTTCAAATCATTATTATCACCTTCATCAAAGAAAATGAAAGATTTCATGCGCTATCTTGATAAATTAATTTGCCGTAAGAAAAGAACCACTATTTAATTTCTGCCTCTTTAGGTACAAAAGTATTCTATTATCTGTAATGTAGTTAATTGTACATGTTGTAAATTAAGCAAGTTAATCGCTGACTTGGAAAAATGCGCTGCTCCGATATTACCGCTGAGAGTTTTTTGTGTTATCGAAAAAGGGATGCTGACAATTATCTTCTTCAAAGTAAATGAAGAAAATGACGACTTTCATCCTTAATTTGTTATTTTCTAAAACTAATTAATTATTCAATAAAAAGATAACCTTTTGCATATAATGCAAGCTACATATTCAAATTAGAGAAAAAAAAAGATGACCATAATTATATAATTATCGACTTTAAATAAAGGAAATTTCTTTTTTATAATATAATCAGCCATTTCATGTCCTTTCTAGTACAAGAACAGTTAGCATTTTCCTTTTCTCCTCAAAAAGCGTTCCTCTATAGAATTGCTTAACGCTTCTTCTTTTAATAGAAACAAAGATAGGCAGTTTTAGCTAGTATCTTCACACACAGAAAAAGATAAATGCATCTTTGTTTTCTACATACACTTACCTCCGAAAGTCTGCGTACAGGCGATCATTTTTCCTATTCATGCAAAGATCGCTAATAAAATGAGTCTTTCTGAATCAATACTAATTTTTTTATTGATTTCTCTAACGTTGTTAATTCAAGTAGTATAAACAACAATCGCCTGATTATTACATGAAATAATATAAATATTTATAACTTGAGAACGACACAAATCATGTGCTTCAAAAATCTGCGTACACTGGAAAAAACCTTTACAATAATGGAATGTAACTAAAAGTTAATACTTTTTAAGCTATTTCGTTCTTTCTATAACTCTCTGAACATATTTGGCAGGGATTTAACTAGCTTAGTAGTTTCATCTGTAGATATTTTGTGTTCCATTCTTCTACTATGATAGATTTGAGCAATTCCTTGGATGTTATTACATTCTCTGTTATTATTCACTCGAGTAAATCCCATAAATGCTGCATTGTGCTTAGGTCTGGGGACTAGGTTGGCTAACTGAATTGGTTTGGGACAGGTCGGAACAGCCATGGCTTCACAATGACTTCAGAATGAGAGCCATTTACTTAGGACCTTCGTGCCACTCTGAAAGTAAAAATCATCACTCACCGCAAGTTTATATGCATATGCCCTGATATTTTACTTCAATAAGTTCAAATAACCCATTTTGTACATTGTTGATTCAATAATTCCAGATTACCAGCCGAAAGGCTTCCCAAACATTATGCCTCTTCCTGAATGTTTGATAATAGAAAAAGGATTCTCTTTCTTAAGATCTGTCCAGGAATTTCTACTGGCATATTTTGATCTCTTTGATGCTAAATTACAAATATTACTTTCAATTGAATATATTACATTTTTCCAATAATTATGTGTCCTATTTAGATGTTTTTAGCAAAGGTCATTCTCTTAGCTCTGTTCAGTCGAGAGATGTGTGAATGGTTTCTTCAGTGCAATTCGGTCCTGATAGTCATCCTTTTTCCATTCTCTTCGAATTGTGGTTAAAGCCACACTTTTTTGCAAGATCTCAGAGACACTTTAAGATATTTGTGAAGCTTATAGTCTTGGATTTATTTATATAGAACGTATTACAAAGCAAGATTCTCGAGGTGACACTCCAGACGGGCGGCCGGATCTTCGACTGAACATTAAAGTTTTAGTTGATTTGTAGTTAATGAATACTTTTTGAAAATCAATGGATGTCTCCTATCAACATTTCAGAAATTCCTTTAAAAATTTCCCCCTTTTCTGAAGATATATGATGATTTTTCTTTCAATGACATATCGATCTCAATTCTGTTGCCTGCCATAGAACCACAAAAGCTTTCAAATCTCAAATCCTAAATAAGTCGTAAGAGATGCTTATAATTACTTACAAACACGATTTAGTGCAATTATTTTACAATAAAAGGTATTTAAAAGCTCTATTTTGTAAGTGTACGCAGACTTTTGGTGCGAATGATTGGTGATTATTTGGTGGTCATTTTTGTTTTTTCTTGTTAAGGTGAAGTTTGTTGCTGCTGTATGAATAAGGAAATTTTAAAGAATTGCTGGCTAGTATTTTGATTTTCTAAAGCGAGATTTTAATAGTAATTATAGCATAAACACGTAGGATATGTATAATCAAGTGTAATCGGAGGCAAGTGTATTTAAATATCTTAGTAGCTATCTTGATGACGAAAAGTTTATGACTATGGCATAGCTGAAATTAATACAGCTAAATCAATGAAATTAATCTCATGCGTTTTATCCTGATTTTCAATGTTTCTACTACCCTTTAT
This sequence comes from Trichonephila inaurata madagascariensis, assembly GCA_019973955.1. Classification (NCBI taxonomy): domain Eukaryota; kingdom Metazoa; phylum Arthropoda; class Arachnida; order Araneae; family Nephilidae; genus Trichonephila; species Trichonephila inaurata. Next base: position 117,015 of record BMAV01005306.1, read on the forward strand.
TCTACTCTGAAGTATGGATTACTGGTGTTAGGGTTAAGTTTTCTAGATAATTCATTTACAATTTCTTAAGCCGCATCATTATGGAGTTGTTTTTCAAGGTCAATTTCTTGAAGCCTCTTTCAACCAATTTTATTTCTTATCCTTTTCAAATCTAAGTTACCATTTTAGAAAAACATGGCCATTCTATGAGGTAAAACGTCGACTACATTGATAAGGACTGAAATATTCTAAGGCTCTTATCATGCGTGACCAAATATTCTTTCTTTCTTTCTTATACAGTAAAGTCTTTTCAATTTTCCGAAGTCTTTGCTTTAATAGGCTATCACTTTTTCTATAGTGAGGAAGATGCGTTTCTGATTCCGATTTTCCGCTACCGAGAATTTCTGGAAAATCCCGGGAATATAATAGTAATTCCAAAAACTCCCGAAAATGCATAAAAATTTCAAAAAAATTAATTGAAATCAGTAAAAATTATATAAAATAAGGATACATATAAATAGCAAGATTTATACTCAGTTATATATTTTCAGTTAAAATTACAAAAAATATAAAATATGTTTATCATTCTTTTTTAAAGTGTCATTTGAGAAAACATAAGAAATCCATGCTTTTATCTCTCGACCTAGTTCAAAGCTTTGTTATGAATAACCCAACAGCAATGCTCTCTCAGTTTAAACTGATGTATAAGGAATTGTTTCAAAAGTCTCACCCAATTTCATGTTTCAAAATCGGTTTTCAATTATTTTTAATCTATCCTGAATCAAATATTTTTCTACTTTTGCTACTAAGAAATAAATATTAACATATATAAATGCATGAAAATTTATTTGCTGCTGGAGTAACGATCACGTTCTCATTAACGTACGTTAAAAATATTAATTCTTGTAATTAAGAGATTTTGTTTGTGTAACTGATTTCTTGATTATAAAATTGCCACTTTTGGGAACATTTTGGGCAAAACAATTAAATGCTTAAGGGTTACATGTAAAAAAGTTTATTCTTACTCTTTAATTTTATTGTTGAAAATATTTTTGAAGTATCTGGATTGCGTACACAGCTTTTTTAGTCAGTTGAATTTGGTTCACAATAATTTTTCTTATTCTTTGTTTGAGGTCTATATATCTCTTTTTAAATTATAAGAAATCTGTATTCAATATCTTCTTTAGTTGTCATTTTTACAAAAAATTTTGCATAGCATATGCAAGACAAGTTTTATAGTACTTCAAACGTTGTATTATTCAATTTGAATTTAATAATACTGAATTAGGATTCAGCACATAAATATTGAAGAATACACACAAACATTTGCTTACGAAAGAAAAATGATAAAAGCATTTTCATTAAAAGACATTTCATATTAAAAATCAAATGAAATACAACCTCCGATTGCCTTATAAGTTGCCTTAGAAACTATGTATTGGTTCCCGTCTGCAAACAAGTTTCTGATTATCAAGCTTGTACGTTTATTTAATTAATGATGGTTACATAAATTCATTCAACTGCTGAGTTTTCAAAAGAGCTGTAGGCTTAAATGAAAGCAATTAAGAATCCTGTTCTTCCCAAGAAGATTAATTTGTCAAGAGTTTGATAATACAATGAGTACAGGATATTTTTTGAAACGTTTTCATTGCCATCGTGCAGCTTCAAAGTGCAACAAAACTCTTTTATTGCAATCCAAAGCCTTCGAAATAATTTTGTGAATAGTAGTACACAGAAAAGATCGTACTTCGCGGAAAGATGTATATATACGTTGGGGGCAATTAGCGTTTTGGCTGAGCAAGACGTTTATATACGACAGTGACACTTAAGAGGCTAAAGTCTTATTGTAGCTTTACCGTCAAAGTATAGTATTATTGAACTCAATACATTGTTATTGTATGAGGGGGGCGATGAAAATTATGATTGAATATTGGGTCTCAAGTATTGAAAGTTTGAGAAGGACTGCAATATACAATAAATAAAATATTATATATAATATAATTTATAAAGTATATTATTATTAAATTAATTATTTTATAATTAATATAATAAAAAATATGTATTCTTTTATATATTATTAATTTAATTATTTTATAATTTTATAAAATATTTAAGAAGTTCTTTTTAATTAAGTTTAAATAATTTTAATAATAAACTAATAATAATTTCATTAATAAATAATTAATTGAATAATAAATTATAATTTTAATATAATAAATTATAATTTTATTAATAAATTTTAATTTTAATAACGAATTATAATTTTAATAATAAATTATAATTTTAAGAATGAAATAAAAATTTTAATAATAAATTAATAATAATTCTTATTAATAGTAATTCTCAATTAAAATTATTTTAAATATTTTTAATTAATAATAATTTTAAATAATTTTAATAATAAATAATTTAAATAATAAATAATTTAAATAATAAATAATTTAAATAATAAATAATTTAGATAATAAATTTATTTAATTTTTCTTACTTTATAAAATACAAAATATAATTACAGAAAATATCATTTAATATTTAATAAACTTTTTATGCATAAATTTATTTAATGTTAAAAAATAATTAAATGAATTGAAAAAAAAGCTGATCGGTGAATCGAACCCTAACCTCGCGCATAGTAAGCTGACGATTTACCAATCAGGCTACGCCGTCACTGGAGGAAATGGAAAATTAATTGTATAAAAGCTATGCATGAATTTCGAAGGCTATTTTCTCCGAATTGACTCGCAATCGGCGGAATTACATTGAGGGTTGAACTCCCTAAAGGAGTACTACTATTACACCAAGTCTCGACCCCAAATGAATTTTCTTAGTCTTGCCCTCCCCTTGTTAGTTATAAAAATCTTTTTTCTATAACTTCTAAATATTTTATATATTTCATATTCTATTTCTACTAAAAGTAAATTGAATGAAGTTGCTAAACATTATAGTCCTGGAAAATCAATTCTTAATGCTTTTTCAGATATTTTAAATAATTACGTGTCATTTACATTTCATGACGAACTAATAATTCCACGTTAAGAAATGCTCCCTTCTTGAAAAAAAATTAATGCATTAAAGTTTTTTCTAAAAAAAAAATGAGCATTTTAATTATAAGGTTAATGACATAAAATTTATATGAATAACACTAAAGTATTAAATGAAGAAAGAAATTTGTACTGTATATCATTCATTATGAATTAATATAGTTAATAATTGTTACTGCGTATAACAACCATTCACAATTTTTAAATTAATTAAAACCATTCATTATTTTTCGGGTTACCTTGGAAACCTAAGTCACTTTTATAAATCATACACAGTGCACGTATAAATCTTTTTTGTTACAAATTAAACACAAATCAATAAAATTCTTTTTGTAGTTACTTATTTTGACCATAATAGCTGTTAATCGCAACTTAAACATCTAAAAAATTATAAATAATGATAAACGAAAAACAAATTTTCCCATGTGTCTTTATCGCTAGTTTTATAATGTTTTGAAAATCCTGCTATTTTTAAATCATCGAAATTTACTTGAAATATTTGGCATCATGTAATCGACTATTTCCTGTCACAGAATTATAACTATTTCGTATACTACATAAGTATTGTTTAACTAAAAATTGAAATAAAAGAGCAGAAATTCTCCAAGAAATATTTATTTTTATGAATTACTTTTGACTCATTCTGCCTTCTGTTAAGGTATCCGACTACGTTCGGAACCCTGACTTTAAAAAAGCGCATAAATGGATAATTGTCATGATATCTAGTGTCACTTAGATTAAAATACATGTATAAAATTGTTTTAAGGACATTTTGACAAAAAAAATTGTTTCAATACAATATTTCGGCAAAAAATTGACTTAGAATAATCTTTTTTCCAAATGTTCTCCTTTTGTGAAAAATGCTTCTATTATAATAAAATTTTGCCTGTATATAGCTCAGACCTCTCTACAGAGGCTCA
>BMAV01005306.1:121954-151931 GCA_019973955.1 Trichonephila inaurata madagascariensis
TCCGGAGATTTCCCTTTGCATCAGTCATCTCAGTGCAACATTGGCGTCAACCGCGTTATTTTCGGTCACATTAAGATGAAGAAGCTACTTATCGATACTTTGCTGTCCTGATTTTCATCTAATAGTCGTTAAACAGAACATTTATCATTTAATTTCCTTTTACCCGGTTAGCTTGATCTGATCTTTAATACTTGATTCTTAAGCACCCATTCAACCAAACTGTCTTTAATTTATTATTGTCATATTTTAGTAAAAATAACAAAATCTATTTTACAAAAAGAAAGAAGTGTTCATTTTAATATTCTTTTTCAGAAGATATATTTGAAATAATAAAATATATTGACTTGTTTGAAAGATATTTAGTGGACTGATAATGTTTAAGAATACGTTTTGCAATAGAAGTAAACACATTTTTAATCCAATAACAAAATTTTAATTTACAAATGATTGGTTAAAGAACAAAAAGATCAAAAAATTGTCGATTCCAACTTTAATCAACTATTGTTTAAATTACATAGGAGAGAAAAGTTATCATATATTTTAAAAGGACATTCAGATAAAAATTATTTATATCCCATGTCAAAACTAGACTTAATAGATACATTTATATTGAAAGGGTTTCAGGTGATATAATAATTAAAACATTACAGGTAGTGTTGAATTGATAAATATTTCACTGGTTTGTATTACAATTTATATTACTAGCATCAGTAAGAATTGCAATCTTCTCTTAAATAACAAACGTAGTAGCAACTGATTTAACAGTAAACTTAAAAAATTGTATTTACAATGACTCATGTTGCTCAATATGTGATACAAATAGAAAAAATTGCATTCGCGCGAACGTTCAAAGCGTATTACCCAGGCAATATGGTAAGAAACACATATAAATAGTTCAGTGGAATGAATAAGTCATAAGTATTAGATTAAAAAGATGAAGAATAAAATGAGCAATGATGCAGCCATAACTGATTAAATTAAATATAAATAAGATAAAAAAGAACAAATAACTAAAATCATTCAAATAGCATTTTTTCCTATAATTACATAAATTAATTGAACAATTTAGCCCTACTATATAAGTTATGCTTTTCCTGAATTTAAGTACATTATTATCTAACTCTCATCCAAATATATATAAATAAATAAAATTTGTATTTGCTAAACACGTAAAAAAAATTGTATAGTTTCAGTATGATTAATATATTTTACATATTTTTAAAATTTCGTTACATTGAACTTTTTCTATAATACAAAAAAAAAAAGAATTCAAATGAAAGAATTTTTCTCTATTTAAGCATCTTCATACATTCAAATGCTTCAGAATTTAGAAATATTTATTATTATACATTTATTATAATATTTTGCTTCAGGAACATTTATGATATAATCCAACAAAGATTAGAATTAAAAAAAATTTCAAATTATTCACAAATTTTCAATAATATAGTAGATACTCCGATTTTTTTTTTTTTTTTTTTTTTTGGTAAAGATAAAGCTAATAAGAAAATTCTTCTGAAAACCATCATCAAAAATTTTAAAATATTGAAGCTGATTAGCTGATCAAATTTGTAAAAATTAAAATGCAAATGATTATCATACATTTTAAAAGAATTATAGCTCATGGTTCTGTCTGCCCCCTTTGTTGCAGCGGTGTGGTAATGAAAGTTGAGCACAGCTACTCGTCTATTCCGCTCTCTAAAAAAACTGTGTTTTCTCAAGATATTGCGAGTCTTTTAAACAGATTGTAAACTCGATTTTGTTTCAAACTCCTTATATATATATATAACATTTATCCTTTTTACATTTTTCTTTTTGCGTCATTTGTCTTTGTACTTCAGACTTATCAGTGAAAGTTATAGTATTGTGTGTTTTGTAAGTGTTTGACAGTTTTAAATGATATTTATGATAATGTTCTTAAGTAACTAATACTATCGTCAAATTTAAAAACGTAATGAAGAACTTAGGAGATATAAATAGCAGTGAAAGATATGACGAGGAAGCATTTTTTCTGGTTGGTTAAACGAAGACAATGATTTAGACAGATATCTATTATTGAATGACGATGAAATCATAAAATGCGATGTCAGAACCATGTAAAATGAATCACAAATACTTAGAAGAAAAGAACTTCGTACTCTAGTAAAGTGAAATCATTGTTTTGCAATATCATACATCGAAGCTTTTCCTGCTTACTTTGAATACCAAGACGGAATTGCACAGAAAAAATAATTCTGGGAATCACCAATCAGTAAAAAGGTAATAAAAAGATAAAATGAGTTTGCTGTCTTTTTTTAAATAATAATAATAATAGGTGGAATTTATACTTTTTAAATACTGTACCTATTTTTAAGTTCACATATGCATTGATTAAATCTACAACGACGTTCCGAAAGTAAGTTTGGTTACTTTTTCATATTGAAAATGTATTACAAAAATAAATTACGTAATTAAATGGTGAACTATATACATCTTGTACTATTTTTTCACGTAATCACTATTTAAACTAACACATTTGTCGTTCCGCGCAATCAGTTTGAAGAAACCACTCTGGTAATACTCCGTTCCCTCTATTGCGAAGAATTGTTGCATAGACTGCTCCATCTCAGAACGGATTTTTAATAATTTTTTCTTCACTGGTGAACTTGGATGCTTCCACGTCATTATGGTGACAGAGGTCTCTGGGATAATATGACACACCCATTTTTCATGGCCTATGAGGATTCTGTACAGTAATTCATTTCTTTCTCTTTCATTTCTTTTTCTTTCTCTCACTTTGATTAACCGGAAACATCATGGATCATATGTTGGACCTGAGCATGAGCAATACGCAAAATGGAATATACTGAAACCGTTATGCGCCTGTCTGATAACACTCTAGAAAAATGAATTTCAATTAGGGATGTGAAGGGACCCCCACTTGAACCTTCATCCTCGACATTCTGCCTTCTTTCATTGAACAAGCAACACCAACGACCAACCATTTTCGAAACATGACCTCTTCACCATACACCAGGGATTCTTAACCTTTTTTCCCATCTAGACACATCCAACCCACAGAAAATTGCTAGCGGGCGCAATTAGGAAAAAAGTATAACGATTCTTAATATTTCTTTATTCCATTGTAATCACAAGCCTCATAAACAATTTCCTACACTAGAAAGGTAACAAAAAATTTTAAAAAGTTACATTTTATGCTCTTTTTGGCATTGCCTATTCCACTAATTTTTCAAATTCACACGCATAAGAGGATATTCCCAATCTTATAGCATCTTTGAGACTGTCATCGTTAAGTCGATATCTGATTACTGATTTAATTGTGTTCATTGTTGAAAAAAATGGTACAGAAATATGTGGAAACGAAACAGTATTTTAATATGTTAGCTCCTTTCTTCAAAAGAGGACTTTTTTTATCTTCAGATAAATTCAAATATTCTCGTTAATATATGGTTTATATTGGGATAGTATTTAGCTTACACACACACACAGTCGCGGGGCACAAGAATAGCTTCGCGGGCACTAGGTCAAGAACCCCTGCCATACACGGTCTGTAAGCGTTTATGGGGAAGACGGATACACTACTCTAACGTGTCCATTTATACCGGATAACAGTAAGCAGAGGCGACGTTATCAGTACTCGCCTGCCTGCCATCGTGGTTTGTACTCGAATAACCTAGGGCACGATAGACCGCTGCTACTCTATCTCTATTGGCGCTCTGTACATACATAATTTATCCCACGTTGATACTACTTCGGTCGTTTAATTAGAAAATAATGTAGTTCTTATTGTGATTCTTTTTTTTAACTTGGCATATCATTCTCCCTCTAAAAAAATGAAAAAAAAAACTTTCTTTCAGTACGTTCCTCGTAGATCTTTGTTTTCAAGACTTCCCATTTTTCTCATTCATTTCTGAATACATCCAACTGGTTTCCGTCTGAACATATTCAACAAACATAAAATTGCTGGCGGACGCAGGTCAAAAGAAAGTATAATGATTCTTAATATTTCTTTATTCTATTGCAATCACAAGCCTCATAAACAATATCCTACACTAAAGAGGTAACAAAAAATTTAAAATAATTTCATTTAATGCGATTTTTGGCATTGCATATCATCCACTAATTTTTCAGGCGCATAAGATGATACTCCCAATCTTATAGCATCTTCAAGACTGCTATCGTTAAGTCGAGGTCTGATTGTTGATTTCATTGTGTTCATTGCTGAAAACAACGCTTCGCATAAATATGCGGAACCGAAACGAGATTTTAATATGTAAGATCCTTATTTCAAAAGAGGATATTTTTTTATCTTCGACTAGATTCCAAATATTCTCGTTAACATGTGGTTTATATTGTTACAGCATATAGCCGACAGCCGTAGGCGCACAAAACTTGCTTCGCGGGCACATTGACACCCACTAGCACAAGATCAAGAACCCCTGCCACACACGGTCTCTAAGCATCCATGGGGATGACGGATACACTAGATAACAGTACGCAGTGGCGACGTGCTCTGCGCATATATAATTGTTCACACATTCACACAACTTCGGTCGTTTGATTAGCAAAGAATGTAGTTTCTTATGGCGATTGTTTTTTTTTTAACATGGGGTACTAATCTTCCTCTAAAAAAATGAAATAACTTTCTTTCGAAACATTCCTCGTAGATCCTTGTTTTCCGAGACTTCCCATTCTTCTCGCTCGTTTCTGAGTAATTGAACGTCTGCATAGTTAAATTATTCAAATTTTTGAAATACATTAACTGAAACTGTACCATAGAAGCATTAAAAAGGGAATAGTATTACTATTTTGCTTTTCATAGCATTTTTATGAAAGTTTCTTGCGATTCATTTAAACTTTTGTTATATATTTCTAAAGACCAAATATAATAACACATATTCATAGACTAGCAGACGTTTTATGTCTAAACTTCAAATACTGATATGTTTGTCAAAAGTAGGTCTTTATTTAGATTTCTCTTTATGTTTATTTTCCAAAACATGAAGTCTCAAATCTAAGCTCAATTATAAATTTGGTGTACTAGAAACCATTTTATACATTTCACAATGTCGTTTTGAAAGATTAAAATAAAAGTTTTTTGACGAAGTTATAAAAAGAATCACCGATAACGTTGAACAACTTTTAATTGGAGAAAACTTTATTCGAGGAATTTCAACCAAATTGATCATCTGTAACATCGGTAAGCTAAGAAATAAATAGTTCCAAAAATATTTATTTTGAAATGGCAACTGAAATAAGAAATACCCTCACGAGAATTAATTAAACAAAATCTTCTGTCAAGGGTGAGTTATCAGACATTTCCTTAATGAAAAATAATTATTTCTACTCCCATCTCTAGAAAACTCTCCATGTAGTGCCTAGTTGTGCATAAATTATTTGCATTAAGAGCATCTAATAATTGAAGTGCATTAGATTCTTTTTAAAAAAGAACATAAACGCTTAAATTTAAAAGCGAAAATTGACTTTAATACCTCTATTGATAAGAATGCATTAGAAATTATACGAGTATATATAAGAACAGAAATATATATTCACTAAACTCCAATTAATTGCTTTTATTCGGTTCAAAGAAAATAAATTTGTTATGAAAAACCATTAATATATCGCAGTACTTTTTGCAAATTGAATGTTTGAACTTACTATTCTCCCTATAATGTTTATCAGTAATTTACTGATGTTTATGTGTGTAGAAATGTTAAATAAATTAAATTTAATTGTACCATTCTGTCCCATACTTTCTTTAAATATCTTTTTTCAATTCCTACTATTAGTTCACTCTCTTCCTAAATATATATATATATATATATATATATATATATATATATATCCACTCATGGACAAAAGCATTAGGGCACCAAGAAGAAGTCGTCAAAATGAAACGAAATTTTGCATACTACTTTGATATAAATATATGATTAGAAAATCAAAGAAAATTGATCTTTTATTTTAGAGAAAAAGGCAAAAGAACAGAGGATTTAACACTTGTTGAACCCCCTATAACGCGAATGCCCGATCCGATACGATTGGGCATTGAGGCATACAAGTTCTGTATGATGTCTTGAGACATTTCGTTCCATATTTGTTGTACTCTTGCCTCTAGTTCGTTCAAACTCGTGGGATGCCGAACTCACCATCCCAAATGATGCCAGATATACTCGATTGGAGACAAATCTGAGGATCGGGCAGGTCAAAGAAGGGTAGTAACAGTGCGGAGAAAGTCTTGTGACACCCTTGCTGGGTGAGGCCGAGCATTGCCTTATTGAAAAATGGCCCCCGGGAGCGGTTGCATAAGTGGCAACACATGTGATTGCAGGATATCCTGGACATACCCCTGAACTGTCATGGTGACACAGATCAATACTAGGGGTGACCATGTATTGTAGGCAATGGCACCCCATACCAACACATCAGCTTTAGGAGCAGTGTGTGCCTGTAAGGCAAAAGCAGGATTGAAGCGTTCACCACGGGGTCTCCACACACAAACACGATTGTCATCACTGTTGAGATTGAATCTGGATTCGTCGCTAAAGACGACCTGGTTCCATTCCGCTGCAGTCCAGTTTCCTCGTGCGCGGCACCACTCCAAACTGAGGCTTCGATGGGTGAGAGTCAAGGGCAGCACACGTAATGGGCCCCGCGATCACAAATGCCCTTCAGCCAGGCACCTTCGTATGGTTCAAGAAGACACATGGGCTTCTAGTGAAGGTGATACCTCTGCCTGGATAGTGGCTGTACGCGTGCATTTCTTACCATGTGGCGGTCTTCTCGACAACTGGTGTGTTGAGGGCATCCTGAGCCTGGTCTTCGTGTAAATGACATCTCTCGAATCCACTGGTCCCAACACCTCGTCACAACACAATCAGAGCGGCGAAATTTACGAGCTACTCGCCTAACTGACCAACCAGCTTCCATCATGCCGATGATTCTCCCCTTCTCAAATTGTGACCGTTGCTCATATTGTCTTCTAAAACAGCGTAATGGCATGTCTACTTCAGATCTTTACTTTGTAAGCGATTCAGCACACGCAAAAAAACTTTGGTTACCTGTTAAATACTCCACGGAGAATGAAGTTAAATGTAAACATTTCTAATCACTTACATTTCTCCCTGATATGTACCTTCCTGCCAAGTTTCGTTACGATTCCACAATTACTTCTTCGTGTGCTAATTTTTTTGTCCATGAGTATATATATATATATAATGTTCAAATTTTAAATTGTGTTAATAAAACACTCTCTATATTCATCCATTCAAGTTCAAATACATTTTTTTAAATATGTAGTGGATGACACTTGATGTAAAGGTAGTTTTTTCGAAAATTAAGTCATTAATTAAATACAACAGCATATATAGAAAGGAAAATTGTTCGTCGTGTCTATGTAGCGCAATGGATAACGCGTTGGACTTCTACTACAAAGGAGGTGGGTTCGAATCCCACCTGGGATGGCCTAATTTCTAAGAATGTTATTTTTTTACTATACTATTTTATTGGAATAATTAAAATTATTGAATGAATAAATAGTACCAAACAAAAAAAAAATTATCCTACATCATTTATAGAAAGGAAAATGAAAAATTTCAAGGAAAATCGCTTATTAAAATGAGGTGCTCAGAACTACGTTCTTCAAAAAAAGACAAAAATGTGAAGGCTTTCATCCCTAATACAAATAACTTTTAAAGACTTATAAAATTTAGGAAACGAAAAAAAGTAAAGCTTTTATTTATAAAGTATGTGACTTATTCAAATCAGAGAAAGGAAAAGGGACAGTAATTATATAATTATCGACTTCAAATAAAGAAAATTTGTTTTCTACCACATGATTTGCCATTATATGTCATTTCTAGTACAAGGACAATTCGTATTTTAATTTCTGCCTTAAAAAACATATCTCTATAGAATTTTTAACATTTCTGTTATTACTAAAAACAGAAACAGGCTATATGAACTACACTTTCACTTTTTACATATAAACATTTATGTTTTTCTTGATATAAAATTTTCATTTTGGCTGTAGATAGATCAGTAGAGTAAGACGGCAAAGCTTGAATGGCTTTATGAAAAATTTACTTAAAGAAGAATTTGTAGAACAACTTTACCTGGAACAAATGAAACTGATTTAAAATATTTTTGATGTTAAGTAATTCAATTAAGAAAACTTCCTCTAAAACAGGTTAATTTAAACCTACTACCTAAACAACTTAAAAGTATTTATATTTGTTTTTAAATTCGCATTTTATAGATGAAAGTTTCACCACCTCTCTATATTTATTTTTACAGCGTTTGAAAACAATAAATTATTTATCATAAAATTTGTTCATTTTTCGACAGTTTATAAAACATTATTATAGAAAAAGGAGTATGAAGTATATCTAGTATATAGTTCCATCATATCAACACAGTTTAGTACTAAATCAGGGGTTTTTTTATGGTATTACAGTAAATAATGCTTATATTTTAGAACTCTTTCATAACTTTTCTTTCTTATGAGAAAAACCCAATTCCGTGTCTTTCAAGTTAATATTTTTTCATACATAAAAAATTTTCAAGAAATCCCTTTGTGTTCGACTAAAATATTGTTATTTAGAATCTTAATGGTATTTTGATAGAGAAATTTCTAAAATAAGTTTTTTTTAAAAAAAAATAATTAATTATATATTGAAGATACTTACTGAAAGAGAACGTTCCACTATGCATCCAAAAATACATGCATCCAAAAGTGAAAAAGTAGCTGGGGGAAATAGAGCAGTTTACTTTAATTTTACATTTTTATATTTTGGACTTTTTTTATGTTTTTTCTGGTTTTAAAAAAGGTATTTTTCTCCTTTGAATATATGAATATTTTTTAAAATGCATGAAATCTTCAACATGTTTAAAATGCTATGAATTTGTATAAAAAATTCATATTTTGAGATCTATACATGATTCCAATTTTGGTGTAAAACTTTCCAAAATTTTGTTCAATTAAATATCTCTTTAGAGTGGAATTACACAGAAATCTCCTCAATAAAAAATATTTTTAACCATTACTTCTATAATATAACAATGGTTGAATATATATAATACATTATTCTTTATCAAATCATGTTACTAATTGTAATCGTTTTACCGAAGAGGAGTTGAACTGGCTAAGAATTAACGTTAATGCTGTTTCTAAGCAAACTCAACATAAATTCATTCAAACATCTTGGATTTTTAAAAAAATATATGAAGATCATATAAATTTCACCTTTTCCTTTTATCTTAGCTTCAAAGGGAAATGTCCACAAACAGAACACTTCCCTTCGATATTTCTGCTTAATTCAATTTAATGCTTTCCAAAGTAATTTCTACTTTAATAATAAAAGGATAAGGAGAATCGTTTCCTTTTAACAAACAAATAGAAGATATTATAGCTGAGAGTCAAATTTGAAAAATGATAATTTTTAAGTAAAAAGCAACAAAAAAGATATTTTTATGAGGAAACAGATAGTTTTGTAAGCATTTCAAAATCACAGTATGATATTTAAAAGATTTATTGTACATTATACTTAGAAAATAAAGAACATCTCATTGCTATAGTAACACTTTTCAAAGATTTTAAGCGAAATATTCATTTATGAGTATTATGAATAAAATTCAAAATATGCTTTTGCTATTGTGTGAAGTACAAAATATTTTATGTTAATGCTATTGAATAACAAACTGAGTTTTCGAAATATTTAATGTATATCGCATGACTTATATTTTTATTACCAATAAATTCCGTAATTGTTTTAGCCATGTTACTATCAAGTAATATAAGAAAAGGTTTACCATGAAAAAAATTTCAATAACTTTTTCAAAGAGCAAAAATTATTCTAAAATGTACACCAAAGATTTTTATTAACTTCATTTATTTACTTTAATCCTCAATTTTACTTTAATAAAATGCATCTTGGATATTTAAACTAATTAGAACTATTGAACTATACTATGCAGAACATTTTAAAATATACTCTTATTATATTGCAATTTTCAGTACATTGCTTACAAATTTTATAGTACTATAAAGAATTAAGTGGAAACGAAAAAATTATAATGCAACGGAAGTTAAAAGTCAAAACTTTTCAGTTAAATATTTTTCAACTATTTTAATTTCATTTCTTGATAAAACAGTAAATAAATTATTGGATTTGTCATAAATTATGAGAAAAGCAAAGCATATGAAGGTTTGCATCGAACTGATTCCATAATGCTGGGAAAGAGATAGCTGGGTTGTAAAATGTTGTAATGTAAATTGTGCTACTCAGTGGCCCAACAGTCGGTGAGGGTCAGAGGAGAGTATCAGAGCCCATCCCAGTATACATGACCATTGGGCGCTGAGGGTGCATAAGCGGATGACCCAATCAAGTGGTCAATCTGAAGCAATACCCCCAGTGTTTAAGTCCCCAAGCAAACTTTTGGTACTCATTTATCAACCTACTGCAGTAGGAATGAAAGGTTGAGTTGAATTTGCCCAGCCCTGGAATAGAACCCGGACCTGTGGGGTGGAAGCGCAATAGGCTATCACTTGCCACTGAGCCTACTTTGGTTATTTATATTGTTGAAAAATAGTTTTATTTTGAGTTTAAAATTATCTGTTATTGAGTAATTAATTATTTGAGTTTTATTTTTGAGTTTAAAAAAGTTAAGTCTTTTTTCATTTTCTTGAAGTTCAACCCCATTTTGGTTATGTTAAATTTTGAGATTATTTTTAAAAAAAATTTTTTTTTTTGATAACCATGACATAGATCATCTTTTCCAGAGTAAGTAGGTTCCAGTTAGTAATATTTTTTTTTCTCCATATAACCGCAATCTTTCTACCCCTTTCCTAATGTATATTCAGTTTAAAAAGTGTATTCATCACTTGAAACATACTAAATAAACAAAAATGTAAAAATGTGCATGGTAAAGAAAATTAATTACGATAAACTAAATGCCTTTTAAGATATTTTCATTAGAGAACAAGACCGATTCTAGAGTACGTTTCCTGCAGAAAATTATCACAAGTATTAATTATCGTATTTCTTATTCACTAATGAAGGAAAAATGGCATATTTTACTACACTAATAAATTCTGTTTCAATAAGCTCACTTTTCTTATGTTAAATGCATTTGGCTATTTTTTGCCTTCTATAAGCATGCAATGTAGATTTCTAATTTTACATATTTAATTGAAATGAAGTACTAGAAAAACCGAAAACTAAAAAAATAAAGGAACACAAAGCCTTGTATTGTTAAGGCACATAAGAAAACAAATAAGAATGAATTATCTTAAAGACCACCCTAAGCGGTAACGAAGACTAAAAGTATTAACTTAACGCTCCCTATTCTGCAAGAGAGTGTAGGAGAAAAACGAAATATTTACCAGGATGACAAGCAAAATGGATGATTAAGGTATCCGACTACGTTCGGAACTATGATTTTGCAAAAGCGTATAAATGGATAATATTTATGATATTTAGTGTCACTTTGATTAGAAAATGTATATAAAATTTTTCTAAGAATAGTATTACAATAAAAAATTATTTAAGTACCACATTTTGATAAAAAATGAACATAGAATGACCCATTTTCAAAATATTCTCCTTTTGTGAAAAATACTTTTATTAAAATAATATTTTGCCTGTATATAGCTCCGATCTCTGTACAGAGGCTCAACTAGAATTTTTGAAATGCATAACTTAGAAGTGGGTTTATCCATGTTTTATGACAACAGAGGGGAGAAATTTTAAGAATAAAACGTCGATAATTATTTCAATTAGTTGTAACTCTGAAAATAATGAGAATTTTACAAAAAAAATAGTTCATACTCTCTGGAGAAGTCCTTACGTTATATAAGCACACACACACACAAAATATTATTATTTTAGAAGCATTTTTTATAAGAGGAGAACATTTTGAAAAGAGGATATTCTAAGTTAATTTTCTGCCAAAATATTGTATTTAAATATTTCATTAGTCAAAATGTCCTTAAAACAATTTTATACATGTACTCTAATCTAAGTGACACTAAATATCATGAAAATTATCCATTCATGTGCTTTTTTAAAATCACGATTCCGAACGTAGTTGGATACCTTAATAATAAAAGAAAAAATCATGAATCTGTAAGAATTTTTCATGAATAGAAAATAAATTTAATACATGGGTCATTAGCCAGTCAACCAGTTTCTGAAAAAGCAATGCTATTAGTATATATAATTATTTTAAGAGGCTCAAAACAGTTGATCGGAAGCATTTAGGCCATTTCATTTAGATTCAGATATGCATGGACGTCCTCGTTCTTCCCGTTAAGAGCAACATAAAGAAAAGCTGAAAAGATATATAGTATCATGTTTATGATGTTAGTGTAACGGCTCTTACCACACAGGGAAAGCAAGCTAATAGCTATAATCTGGAGGAGAGTCAAAGTATCTGTAAAGAAACTCACTTGTAACTAAAATATTCTCAGACGCTTACAAAAAGCAACCATGTAAAAGTATCAGATGGAGATCGTATCATCAAAGTTTAATTTTCATTAACTGCATCTAGATTATTTTGAAACACGAGATTATTCCATAGTAAAAATTCTTTTAACTACAGAACATTACTTTTTTTTACCTTGCCATCTAAGATGTTTGAGAGCATATAATAACTAAAGAAAAATAATGCCACTTCATACGATGAATCTGAATGTGTTGTTTTGCCAAGTCGAATATTACTTTTTGCACCAAATATTCAAGGATCAACTTCATTTTTGTAATATATTTTGAACGCATTATTTTCTCTTAAAATGTAGTAATATATGGTTTTAGTTGATTTTCTAAGAGAAAATTTTTCTCTTTTGTAATCTAGTATTATTAAATATTTCAAATATTTAATGTGTAGAATATTTAAGTACAATTATATAAGGGAATTCTCTTAAGATCTATGTCAAGTTGTCAGATGACAATTTTTAAAAATATTAACAGTCAAAAAGTAAAAGTTTCATTATACACATACAATTATTTCTGCATCATTTAGTAGTCTTTCTTCCCAGTTTATCATTTAATGAAATTCAAAAATATAATTTTTAAATTACGTTTGAAGAATGAAGTTTTTACTTCCTGGAAACACAGTTCACACATACAATAAGTGGTATGATGATTCAATGTTATTGAAAATTCCCTATCATTTTTCAAAAAGAAATTAGAAATGATTTTGAAAAATAATCTAAGTTAATGTCTACATTTTTACTCTTGTTTCCCTTGCGATATTTGTAACTAATAAGAAAATAAATAATTCCTAAACAATCCATTTGTAAATTACTGTTATAATTTGAAAAAGAGAAATTAATTAAATAAACAAATAATTTTTCTATAAAGAAATTGATTTTAAAAAATTTTGTGCTATCAAAATATTTCTAAAGTTAATAAAAACAAAAGGGGCAATGAGTTATTTTTTGCTAAGCGTTGCCCAGCAACAGAGGGAAAAACTGTTGAAGAATTCGATGGTAAAAAGTACAATGTGTGTGATGTAACAGATGGTGTAAAATATCTGTTACTTGGGAAAAGTTTTAATAGACTTGCTTTTTATAAACGCTGTAAATGCACTAAATGCCATACCACGTATACTTGAATATATACCTGCCAATGGAAATTTTTCGCTTAGAAATCCCAAGATAAATTATTATAATCTTTATTTGCAAGAATCTGGTTGAGAGTTAAACAGTTTCCCACATATTTAATCTATTTTGGTATTGATTATACCAGAATATAATAATTTAATTGAAGAATAATATTAACCTTTATTGTTAAGATTTAAGCTTAACACCTTAACCAATGCATATATATATATAAACGGCATTAAAAATTAAGCAATTCTACCACTATATTATCAGATTGAATTTGTTAAAATATTGTGATATAATCTGACTCCACACAAAATCTTACTTTTCTTTGATATCCTTTAAGGAAGAATTAATTAGAATTATCTAAATTTTCATCTATTAAAATACAAAATTCGTAATTAGAATATAAGGTTTCTGAAAAATAATGCATTCTTAAAATAATATATTTTCTGTTAAATGATTCTTCAGGAATAAGAAAATTTGTACTTTTTTTCCTAACGGTATAAATATAAAGTAAAAGTATTGTGTATCTCACTGGTACATTAAAGAATTATTTCCGACACTAACATTCCGAACACCAGAAATTATGCAACAGAGTGACAGTCACTAAAAATGAGCTTTTTAAACGAAAGAAAACACATTGGAACAATCAATAGCAATTGTTGATGATATTCTGAGCCACAAATGTTTATTTTAATATGAAATTCGTATATATTTAACTTGTCGAATTATACTATAATTAAATATTTCCATTAAATTACTTTAAATTACTTTAAAATGTTGTAGGGAAATATGTGGCCATAAAATAGAGAGAGAGTATTCTAACTTTGTACGGTAAAAGAAATATATTAAATGTATAATTAAAAGAAGCTTAATTTCTGTAATTAAAATAAGTAACTAAAAGAAGCTTGACCCATTTTAAATAAGATGAGTCAAGCCTTGGAAATTCTTTGATTTTTTCACCATACAATAAAATAAATACTCTTTCAAATAGAATGCATAGAACATCTACCTAAAACTGATTTATAAAATCAAACAAAACCTAATTTATTTTCATCCAAAATCCTTTTTATGTTTTAAAAAAATTTTCACATACATTTAAATCAATTCAAGGGTTTGAACAATTACTATATGCTTGTTTATTATCGTTCCGAGAAACATAATTCATTTAATTAGATTTATTTCATACTTGGGAAACACAAATATAGCATCGGGCAGTTTCTTAAGAACTTAAAATATTTTTAAATGAGTATATTGGAGTTATGAATAATAAGATGAGCACTCGTGTGTGTGTTACATTCCTCAAAAAGAATTAAAGCACGCGCACTTTTTGAAATGCTAAAATATTTCTTTTGTATAATTGTTGATAATACACATATGTAACTATTGATAGAAAAATAAAAAAACAAGTATGTTTTACTTACAAACACTTGAAACAAATGCTAATATACTTATCTCATCCTCAAAATTATAATTCATGATGGGTTTTTTTTCTTTTCCTTTCTCTGTTTTATCTACAAATGTTTTTAAGATACATATAAATTACTTTTTTCTTTATAAATTATTCATTTACTCAACTATTCCCCGTTAGATTGTATGTGTATTAAAGCTACATTAAATTAAAGATCAATAACTTCTCATAAGTATAAAAACTTTTTGTAGGTTTTCTTGACCTGGAATAACTAGGAGGATAAAAAAGGAGAAAAATATAAGGCTTGAAAAAACTTCTGTTGCTCGATATTTTTTTCAATAACTCTTGATCCCTTCCCTTGGAAAGTGACATTACAGACGGACAAAGTAACACCTGTCTTTAAAAGCTTTTGAGTGTTGCATGCTTCAACTAATACTGTCAACTGCTGAAACGAGTTAAAGAGAAAATTCTTTCAGCGAATTTATCTAAGCAAAAAGAATAAGATTCCAAACAAAAACGGCTTTGTCCTGAATCTTCAAAAAACCCTGTCAAAGGGACTTCTTCTATTTCAAATATATATATAACTCTCAAATTCTCTCCATTTTTTCTTCAACTTTTAATGTGATGAATGTTGACAAAAGGTAAAACAAGTGAACCTCTCTTGAAATTGTCCAATGTTGAAATTATAACAATAAATTTGAAATTCTTTTGAATTTTGGAATTCTTTCCACAAATTTGTTTCCCATTTGCTTTGTAGGGTAGCGAGTGCTGGCCATTATATAAATCTGAAAAAGATTTAGCTGCTGATTTTTGAGATAAAAATACTCCGAAGTATCTTGGGTGCAGTTAAGCAAAATGATGTCTATGGAATGCAATATAATTATGAAATTTACAGCAGATTTAAGTCAAAGTTATAAAGGCTAGTCGCATTAGATGGCGGGGGCACTTTTTTAGATATGAGGATTGCTCCCAACTATAGTGACATTTTCAAAAATTAAAGGTGCACGAAAAAAAGAAGGCTCCCCTCCAGGTAAGTTGATTCTATTGAGAGAAATCTTAGGGATCTGGGAATCAACCATTAGCTATCTATAGCTCAAAATAATCGATGGAGGAGGCTCACGGAGACAGCAGTTTAGTATTGCCGAAGAAGAATTTTATTTCAGCATACAAACTCGACAATTTTGTTTCCATTTTTAAAAAATTGTTTGTGTGAATATATAATGATGTGATAGAATAAAGATATTTAAGACGAGTTATACTAACATTTAAAAAATTTACTGATAAAAAATATCAAACTATTAATGTAATATAACTTATATAGGCTATAACTGTTGTCTAGTTCAGCGTTTCTCAAACTGTGGAACGCGTCCCCCTAGGAGGTCGTGATAACTCTACGAAAGGTTTGCGAGCATATTAAAAAGTCGAAAACAAAAGATAGTATTTTTAAAAAATTATGAGTTTACTGAAAGTACACAAACAAAATACATTCTGACACAATACAAAATAAAATACGCACTTACGCTGATATAATACGCTTATAAATGTATCAGTACTGCACAATGTATTTTATAATTAATTTAACAATAAAAAAACAAGTTTAATAATTACCAGTGACCACAATGGGCTTGTCACGTACAAAATTATATACAAAAACTAACATTTTTCTAGATAATTTGTACTGTTTATAATTAACCCCTTCACTACCGATTAAAAGTTACGCGATTCGCTCCCCAGTGCCACCGTTTTCCACGTAGGAGCGAGAATGTGATGCATTGGGGGAAGGAATAAATCAGCAAATCCTCTGAAATAAGCTAATCCCTTGAAAACACTGTCAAGGTCCTTTAAGTGCATTCTAAGACCTTCGGATTCATTTTATGGATAGCAGTGAAGAGAAAAGATCGTACTTCGGAAAGACGTATATATACGCCCGGGATAGTTGACTCTTTGACTGAGCGAAACGTTTATATACACTTAAGAGGTTAAAGTCGTATTGTAGTTCTAGCATCAAAGTACAGTATTACTGAATTCACAATACATTGTTATTGTATGGAGGGGGAGGGGGCGTGATGAAAATTATAATTGAATATTGGGTCACAAATATTTAAAGTTTGAGAAGCACTGGTCTAGTTTCAAAAATTATTTTAAAAACTACTAATGAGTTGGATTATTCATAAGAACTATGAAATGCATTGTAAAGTTAGTTCTTTTTTATATTTTAATATGTAAATTTTTATTTAAATAGGCAAAATTTAAAGTACTTAAATATATAAAACAGAGGTAGTCACAAAGAGTGCAAAAAATTCTTGTTGCTCTAAAACAATGATCTTTAAACTTTTTCAACTCACGGAGCCCCTAAAACTAGAAGGTGTTTTCGGGGAACCCTATTCCCCACACACACTTAAGGGAATATATCTTAAAGTAATATTTAAAGAGTAGATCAACATTTCTTATAGATACTTTTTGTGAAGGCAATTCAAAAAAGTATTGCACCTATTATAATAAATTTTAATCTACTTTTAATATAATTTACTCCTTAATAATATCAAATTATGATCCAAGTGTCATCCCCTCTCCATGCATTATTTTTATTGACTGGCATATGTGCTTGATTTTTTCACACAAATTGTCGAAGTCTAGTTCTACGTAAATAGCTATAATTGTGCATTACCTACTCTGAACTTAATTTATTTCTATACTTTGTTTTTGTAGCTACTTATAGTGAAAAATATTTTTCTCTTATATACGTTATTCCGAATGTCATTAAAATGTTTAGAGAAATACTGTGTATTTTCCATACATTTGCAACATATGATTTAGGAGCTATTCTTGTTTAAGTTCCTGTTTAGTTTTTGAATCTGTTGAAAGGTCAATAAATTTCTCTCTCTTATATTGTAGGGGTTTTTTCAACAAATGTCGAAAGGTGCATTTTCCATTGGAAAACTATTTAATTTTGCAAGACATTTTACTAACGAGTACACAGTTATCTCGTGGAACTCGAGATAAGAAACAAAATATTTACAACCTGGTAGGTACTATATAAAAATAAAGCACACTTTTTAATATGCTTTTATAATATTATAATAAAAGTTTAAAAAGTATTACAAAATATATAAAGTTATTACGTAGATAATATTTTTAATTTCTGAATGATAGGGATGAGCTTTAAATTTCAGTGGGCACAAAAATTTCATAGAGAACGTGAATCCATTTTGCATAAACATTTATAATTTTCTTTTTGATTTCTTGCTGTGACTCGTGGAACCCCTGGGTATGCCTCGTGAAACCAAAGATGGTTCGGTGAAACACAGTTTGAAAACCACTGTTCTGAAGCATAGATACTCAGAGTGGTTCTTACGGACCACTAAGGGTCCTTGTGACTGCTGTCCGTAGAAAATTAAAATTAATCTAGAGATGCGTGGACAACGTTAGGAGATCCACGAAAGGTTTAATACGAAGTAAAGTATTTGTAACACATTTCCATTATATTATTGTTACGTTGATCGGGGATCGAGGATTTTATGCAAAACAGTCAAAAAGAAAAATAACAGTTCTTTAAGAGCGATGCAAATTTATTATCAGAAATCCAATTCTTTAAATACAGGATTCCATAGCAATATTCACAGAGTAAATCTCCGAAGGTCTTCACACCTTCAAAAGCAATCAAATACAATTACCAGCGTTTAAAATACGCGAATGTAAAAGGTTATTCATAAGCACAGCCGAGCTAATCGGTAATTAAAACAATGCTCACTAATCGCTGGTTGAATCAAAACTCGCTGGTTGCAGCCAGCACCGCTCTTTTATAGACCCGACGGAAACTTCCAGAAAAATCCGCACGCGTCATAGAGCGAGAAATTAGTAGAGAAACCCACTAATTTCTAGAATAATTCAGAGGGTCCTGAACTCACCAACACGGTCACCAATGTCACCAAAGTCGACAAATTGGCAACCAACTTGGTAGCCAAAAATGATGCCAATTTGGCTCTATCGCCAAGATCTCGCTAAGTTCCCATTGAATCACCAGTATAACGTAAGGCAGGGCATTGCTTGTGAATATTACAATTTTAACATAAAATAAATATAACATAGAGTAATATAAATGCATTACATATCCAAATACAGATTATTTACACTATTTACATAAAATTCGTAACATTATAAAAGATAAAATATGAGTCATTTTAATTTTCATACTAATTTTAATGTGTTAAAATATTTAGAGAAAAATTAAAAATTTTAGAGTAAAATACTATTGATAGGTATATAAAATACAAGAAACGAAAAGCGTCGAACGCGTACCCATCTGTGAAGATTTAAATAGGAAAGAAATCCCATCGTTACATGTAACAACTTGTCTAAATTTTGGCTCTATAAAAAAGTTGAACTTTTAAACAACAATTTAAGAGAACCAAGACGTTCTTAACCTTCAAAAAATCGATTTTTCAATTTTTATCTTTAAAAAAGTAAATTCAATGTTGATTCCAAAAATGCATAACATATATAGGTTCAAAACTTAATACCCGAGTAATTGTAGTTTTAAGATGTAAACAACAGCTACTGAGATTACAACAAATATTTTGTATCTGGTGAAAAGTACATCTACAAACATACCCTCCCAGAACCAGTTCTTGCTACGATTAAAAACATAATTTCAAACATATACATAATTTTCAAAACATATATTTAGGGACTTAACTGCAAAAGAACTTTTACTAAAATGTTTGCATGATCGTACAAAGAACCCATATGTGAACTTCAATAACTGTGTATGGAATCAAGTTCCAAGAAACACATTTGTGTACAAAAAAAAATTGCAAATTGGTTTAATAGACGCTTAATATATTCTTCTTTCTTTAATTCTTCTATGAATATTCTTTAATGAAGTGGCACGTGCAAGAACAAAAGTATTAAGAGAACTAAAAATAAATCCTAAAAATAAATATCAAATATTAGTAAGCTATACCATTTTATTCAGTTTTTTTTCATTTTACTCAAAATGTGTTTTTCTTGTTTTTAGGTACATCCGTAGAAAAATCTATTTATTATATTTTAGTGACACTTGGTATGGGTTTTTGTATAATAATAATGCATTTAACGCTACTAATTTAATTCCTGAAATGTTACTATTTTTATTTTTACAACCAATTTTTTTTAAAAAAAAAATACCGTTTTTATCAAAATTTCAAAAAGTCAAGGCTCAGATTTTTTGAAAAAAATTTCCTAAGAGTTGAAATATTAAAAGCTAAAGCATTTAAATAAAGGAACAATTTTATAACTAAAACAGCATATTTTGTGGTTTTACTTGCTGTAAAAGGAAAAATACAGGTATACCTAATCACCACAATGTATACGAAAGCACCTTTTGAAGTATACTTTTTGTAATCCTTATATTTCTAAAAATATTTTTCTTATTTAAACATTTCATATTATAGTAAATTAAGAAAAGTATATAGATTGTTTGACATAATTTTATAGAGTATTTTTGTTTCTGAAAATAACGTTCCTTCGAAAATCGAAATTTTGCTTGTTTTGTATTATCTAGAAAGTCCCAGTTTCCTTAATTTTGTTTTGCGTAGAATCCCAATTTGTAAATTTAACAATTTAACGAACTTTTTGTAACTTTGTATACGGGGTAAAATTATTCTTTAGATTCTTATGAAGATACTCATTCCATTGAAAAAAAAGTATTTCAATATTTTAACACACAAAAGTTATAATTTGAAAAAATATTACTTTGTGTATCAAGATGGGTTTTTTTATCTCGTACTACTTTATAATACTTTATTTTTAGATCAATATTTACCATTCAAAACATCAAAGTTAAATTTATAGTTTTTTACTATGCTTTGAAAAAAGAGTTATTTTATTTGGGGTTTCATGGCCAAATGTTTCGTATAAAAATTACCAATGGGCACTTTAAGTTTGGGAATCACTACTCTAATGTAAATCCTGGTTATAGAAAAAATACACACCAAACTGAATGAAAAAAATATCCTGATTTAAGGATCACTGCACATTTCATTCACTTCTTAATTAATTGTATGATACAGAGCCTGCTACATAAAACAATGGGAAAATAAAGTTTACATATGGATGCTACTCGATTTTTTTTTCTTTCGATATGCTACTTGATAACGATGCTTAACTTAATGCCTCACATTGTCAAAACTAAAATAATAATACAGTTATTAATTGTTTCAGAGAGGATACCTCCAAAAATAGTTTTTTTAACTTCTTGTGTATGGGTGAAATATTTTTGAGTGTTAAAAATATTTATATTTAGATAGAATAGTTGTTATTCTGTAAAGAAGCTCTCTCTTATTCGCTTCTTTTTTTTCTGCAAAAAATTTAATACTTGCTATTTTTATTGTGTTTCATTTATACACTGATATTTTTTTAAAAAAGCTAAAAGCATTTTCCTAATGGATTTTTTTTTTATTTCTAGAATACAGATTTTAAACAAATTAGTACTTACGCAAATTGACATTAGACAAAAAATATCATGTAACACCCCCGCATAGTCCTCGTTTATAAGTTCATCAGCGCAGGAAAGTCTAAAAGAAAGATTAAAAGTTGGAACAAAAGAAATAGGTTAGTAGAAAATATGGTCTCCTGTTACAATTATACAATTTCCACAACATAAATTCATGCTGAGAAGGAGATGGTTTATAAATCCCTCAAGCAATTAGTCCCTCTTTACCAAAATTTCTATTTTAAGATCCTGAATGAGATTCTAGGACGGATAATGGAGAATTGTAATTACCTTTAAAAGAAAGTCCCAGATATGTTCTTTAGAGTTAAACCGCGAATATCTGTCTGCATTATCCCTTTGGCAAATACCCCTTTTTTGTAAAAATTCATTAATTGATTCGCCTAGATAGAGTAGACTCATAATAGTAAAAATGAAATAACAGCCAAACTGAGTGCCTTAAGAAGTGAACACAGACTTCAATATTTCATCCATATAAATCATACCAATCCCAATACTAGTCAAAGACATGGAGTTACGTTCTCGCCTAGCTTGATTCTTTCTTACCTAGATCATCAAACATCTGCTACCATGCCATTCACTTGTTGGATGTTGAGAGAGATGTAGTGAGACCCTGGATCACTCCATTTAAATCAGGTATCTTCTGAATTAATACTCAAAGTATCTTTCAGTTCAAGGTACTTCGAGGATTAATGGTTAAGCTGAATCTAAAATCCTCAATGAATAGAAAGGTGTGATACCCCCCTGCCTGGGGGTACCATCTCTTCATCTACGCGACCTAGATTTGTGGGAGAATTGATCACCCATATTAGCCATCATAAATCCAATTTATTATTGTCTAAATATATTAAACAAGTCTTACTATAGGAAGGCAATCAGGAGTGATATAACGTATCCCTAAATTCTAAGTAAATAGGCGCTTGAAATCCTAACCACTTATCTTTAAGCAAAGTTATCCTATGAATTCTTAATTTCTTTAACTCTCTAAAGCCCGTTCTATAATTACACTTCTAAGTTTAACGTCTTACCATCAGTTCAAGGCGTTCAGCATCTCAGCTTCCTTTTTCCTCGTGATTACAAAACCTTCAATATATATACTAACTAATCTGAATATCGCGGTTTCTTCTTGAGAGGATCGATTAGCTGTGAATTAACTCATTGCTCTGGCCCCAAAGTTTCCCCAAGAGGACTAATAGGATAAACGCGGTAAAGCTCCGTCACAAAGGTTCTTACAAATTTTTGTTCAATTGTTGATATTTTATACACCAAGCTTGTAGCCAACTTCCACTCGCGTTGGTGTCAACGTTTACTGAAGGATTAGCATCATTAAATTATAACTTTTATTTTATCTTTTAAATCAATTACACTGTCGAGGATTAATTCCACTAATAAGAAGCAAGTCACTGTTAATCTACTCTAAATACTTATAATGGGAAAAAAGTGGTAATTTGTCAATAAATTCAGATACTCTGCTTTATTCCTTGAAGTCCACGAGGTGTTGAATCCCTTTTTCAAGAACATTGATGTTTTAAATGGGCCACTCTGCTTTAATCTAACAACAATAATACGTTCAATTACCATCTTCACTTTTCTCTCTTGCTTGCGAACTCAGCTCGCTTGATTTTAATTAGTAGTTCCATTTTGCATAAATCATAGTTCCTTAAATGAAAAGGGTTCTCTAATAAAACGATGTATAATCCTGATGTATTTTTTTCCTTTAGGATTAGCAGAAGGCCGTGATTATATCCGCTACACGATAAACAAATTATTGTGTAAACATAACAGAGAGGGATGCTAACAGATTTCCTTCATGTAGTTTTCTATGAACAGTAACCGTAAAACTTGTGTTTCTACGTCCGAACGAAGCTCAAAAGTTTCTGAGAAGTAGTTTGACGAGAAGAAAAGCAACCTTGCTAAAGCTTTACTGATCACCATGGTTCTTGATTGACATTTTCCATGCCTTCTCTTGATACTTTTTAAGCTATTTTCATGACTTTTTCACAAGAAATTTGCACTATAGTTATAAATCTGAGCTTGAAACTTCCTTGCTTCAGGTCTCCATCTATAGTCTAGCTCGTTTCGTTGGTGGTTACTCATTTTAACAGTCCGATATAAAATCTATGAATATTTCAAAAAACAGAAGGAAGGCCAATAAGATATTCAAACAAAAAGAGCAGAAATTGGTGCTTGAGTACACTTACGTAATTGTTCCTAAAAATATTGCTTTGTTGTTTGAAAGCATTGGTTTTATCTTTGTTTCGGTACATTTTTAAAATATCGACTGAATATGAAAATTCTCTTAATTTTGAACACTAATTTGCTTTAAAAAAAAAAGAAAATTCTTATTGGAAATATGCTTTTTGGAGTTTAAGAGAATCTTGATTATAAATCTCCGTCTCAAAATACACTAATCCAAGCTTTTTTTGAATTTCATTGATTTATATAGTGAAGATTCAGATTCAGAATGATTACCAACAGAAGAGTACTTATTGAAGAGATAATATCACTCTACGAATCTGGTCATGCCTATAATTCTTCAATAAATTCTGCATATTAATATATATATATAGGAAGTATCTAAAGTCAAATGAATATTTTCCATTATTAATATGAAAATTTAAGGGCTTATTTTTTATTCAAAAACGAGAGGATAAAATATTCATTCATTCATTCACCAGTTCATTTATATATTTGTTTCCCATCTAAATTCTAAATGAACAAACTTGAATTTCAGCAATCGTTTCGTTACTCATCCTACTGGCTGTTTTTTAACCCCTTCAGATATTTATTTTATCTCACTTCAGCTTTAAAGGACATTTTTTTGAAAATTTATCTTTCTCTACAAACTTAACAGTCTAAGAATCAGTATTCATGCTTAGCATAAAAGAAGTATTCAAGAAATAAAATGCATTTTTTTAACCTTCCAGTTAAATTGACAGCACATATGCATCAACACATTATATTTCTGTGTTGCCCACCGGGTGAATAAAAATTTGAAGGTAAATTGCAATGACTTATTCTTCCATTTAATTAAGTTTGAGTCATCAAAGTACTCAAGAAGAAAATGTTGTAATCAAAGAACTTCTCATGGAGCCTCTGTTAGACTCTCAAATAATTCTTGGAACATATTCCTTTTTCGAAAGACATTTTTAATTGGTCATTTACGTTTATAATTATATAAGGGTTATATAATGAAAACATAATAAACGTAATTCCCCAAAACACGAAGCGTCGATTGCAATAGTTCAAAGCTCACCGTCATTCAACTGTGGATATGTGGAAAAATGGTTTTGCAGTGAGGAATCTTGCCTTACAATTCTTAGACCAATTATTTGTCTAGGTTTGGAAGTTGCTGTTTGAGTATTCCTTAAATTTTCTGTATTGTACCAAGTGTAAAGTTTGGAAATGACAGAATCATGGTATGGGAGTGTTTTCAATAGTTTGGTTTGGCTCATGTGATTATAAATATGAACTCTTGTGACGTATGTGAACATCCTGGACACTGCCACTCTCCCAACTCTATGGCAAAACGTCGGGAAGGCCCACTTCTCATCCAATTGGATAACAGTTCCTTTCACGCTACAAGACTTGCGCAGACATGGTGTGACAAAATGGCTATTCAAAATTTAAATCCCATAAAATACCTTTCGAACGAATTAGAAAATAGATTAATTATCCAACCAAATCGACCATCCTGACCACTGGCACTCACTTCAGTTGTGGTGGACGTGAGTTTTTACATTTTAAAGTAATAATTAGAGCATTTGTATAATGTTTTTAAGTTCTAATGACAGAGTATAATAAATGGGTGTAGATCCTCATGAATTTAAATAAAAACTGAGTTACTTTTCTGGCTGGCAATAAACTCCAAATTTAATGTTATGAAAAAAGAGTTATGAAAAAAAATATGTAGAACAAGTAATATAAAAAAAATTTTTAAGACAATTCCTACTTAGACCAACAAAGAAAAATAATATTTTAGCTACTTTTTATTAAATTGTTACAATTAATATAAATATGTATATGGATATGACAGAATCACAACATTAAGTGGTAATTAGTTTTTATTAATTTTCAATTAAGTATCGTATTGTCATCTAAAGCAATCATGTACATAAAATTTCAATTCGACTGAATGCTTTAAAACGTGAGAAAAAAAAACTTTTTCAAGTTTTCACACAAGTCGCCAAAAATGATGCCAACATGGCTGTATTTGTAATTGTTTAAATAATTAGTTTTAATCGATTAATTTTTATTAATTATAATTCGAAAACTGTATTGTCATCCAAAATAATCATGTATATAAAATTTCAGCTCAATTAAGCGCTTTAAAATGTATTTTATTAACGATTGAAAATTTCATGAAGATAAATATATAGAGAGTGTGAGCTAATAATAGAAATTGAAAAAAAGCATCGCGATATTCACTTCGGTACATAATAGGAGCGAAGTAAGTTATTCCAAATTTTTAGATTTTAATAAGTTTAATAAAGAAAAAATAAATAAATAAAAACAAAGCAATTAAAATTTTTAAAGTGTCTTTCTTTAATTCCTTGAAACATTAATGCTTCCGTTATTCAAGTGGACTTGTCTTCTGCTTCAGCTGTATTCTTTCTCTGGCACTGACGTGTGCTCAGATAGCGGCCCGCAAAGATTTTTTTTTTTTTTTTTTTTTTTGCACCCCGCTAAGACAGTCAGAAATTGAAATAAAAAGATGTTTCCTATATTTGAGTCAACATATATTTGTGAGTAAAGTTTTCCTTGCAGAAGAATGTATATAATTGCTAGTTCAACAAGCAATCTCACTTCTGATTTCAAAATATTTGTAAAAAAGCGTAAGTAAGTTCATTTGTCTTATTAACCTGATTCCAAAATTAAATTTGCTGACCCCTAGAGATTGTAGAAAACTCGCATGATAGATAAATGGAATAAAACTGCCCCTATTATACTTAACTTATATTTATTAATTTTAATAATACAATTTATATCTTTTCTGAGACATAAAGTTAACTAATGAATACGACCATTTTAAAAAGGTGCGACGCTCAAGTGTCCTCCTCTTCCTCAACGTGGCCTTCGAGCCAAAACAATTGCCCATCTCTGATCGATCCAGATGTTGTACTCCATGGCGAGTCTTCAGAAGTTATATGACTCGAAAGTACAACTGAACAGAAACAATACTAGACATAATTTGTGACCATGACCACTCGGCTACAGTGGTTTGATTTTATAAAAAAAAAAAAAATGACGCATATCATAAAGTCTTTAAATGACCTTCACGGGATCTCAAATTGAAACACATTAAAATTTTTAGTATCGAACTCAAATATAGTCAAGAAAGATTTGATATACTTTAAATCATATTTCAACTTTGATTAGAAAAATATCTCATATTAACCCTTTATCTACTGACGGAACTTATAAGTACCACTCGCCTTAAATTTACATAGAATAACTATTTTTACGAATACTCTAACGATACTTAGCAGGAATATTCTCTTAAATCTACTCTTTCAAGATATATGGCAGTACGGGATCTATGATGAGTATTTTAGCGGAGAAGGTGAATAGTTTTATAGCAGAAATTGCGTTTTCAGCGGATTGCGAAGATTCACATTTTTGTTGCGAAAAAGTAGTTGTAAAGTATTCGCCAGTAGGTGATGCCTTACTTTTAACTTATCTTAGTGACCCAGAGGTGTAGGAGTGAATGAAGAACCAGGCATTGCCATGATCTTAATATATCTTTATTAAGAGATCTTAACTTAAACACTAACAATGATAGTATTTATATTTTAACTTGGTGGATCTGAAGTGAGAAAACACACAATACGTATTATCAAATAAGCGTGATCTTAACCACTATATTTAACTTTCCCGCCTATTCCTAATCTTAGTCTATACACAGTTCCAAATAGATACTAGAATTATCGTACCTTAATCTCTTGTTTAACCACAATCCTCTCGGATCCTAAATATGTTATGTTTATCTCGCGTGGAATAGTATCCACCTTGACTTGATCGCTCTGTCACGGATAGATTCACACTCACAATTAACGGCTTCCTTCTCTTCTTTCAGTTTACGCGCTTAAACTCAGACTAGCATAATCACTTCCCAATAGGTCATACGCTTACGTTAAACTTCTGCTATTTAAAAGGTTCCTAATTTGCATACTCATGCTTCGCTTCTGGATTTGGTTGGAAAGAATTTGCCTTTTTCGGCCCCAAAGAACCCAAGAGGAGTTTTTAGTAGAAAAAGCGATGAGCCCGTCACATAGTTAATGTCAAAATGTGACATGTCATAGTTAATGTCTTATTTTTTTTATATGTCAAGAAAGACTTTAGAAAACGATTTGACCATTTGTTTTAAGTGAACAGTGTATATAATTAATTTTACAGTTCAATCACTTTGTGGTACTTATATAAGTACCGACAGCACACTGGGTGTTGGAGCAGAAACTTAGGTTTTTTTTCGTTCGTGTAGTTTATTGTTGTTTTTTGTTGTGCTGTAGAGTCATCTTTATAGTGCAAGATTTTTGCTATTTTGAGCATTTGTTTTAGCTTAACTTATTTATTTTGCATTTTTATTGTTTTATCTTAACATTTTCAAAAAATTTTAAACTTTAAATCTAAGCTTGTTTTTTTTCCCACACAATTAAATGAAATATTAATCCTTATTAGAAAAATTAACAACATTTCAATTTCTTTATGTGTAACTGATATTTAAGAATAACATAGTAGATTTTCAAAGTGCTATTTTTATTATTATCATTATTATTTCCTTTTCTTATAATGTCTGAAAAAAAAACTTTGTCTTCAAGAGACTTTGGATTTATTACAGAACCTACTAACTGAAATCAAGAGTGTACTAACAGATGATTTTTAAGTTGAAGAAGTCCCAGCAAATTATATATATATCTGCTGGAATTCTCGTTAGATTCTTCGGATGATGATCAAAAGACTGTATTCAAGATGCAGTAGTTCATGTTAAGAAAATAGAGCGTTTCTTACTCCATAATACAGAGCTTTAAAAAACATTCAATCGAAACCTCACTCAAAATGCACAACTTGTAATGAATTTATGTGTATTTATGAAAAAGAAACTGTTTCTTTGGATATCATCAAATTAAGTTTATGTGTAAAAAAAGTAAATAAATTTTAAAAATTTAATAATCTTTAAAAATAAATATTTTGTGCTGTGTAAAATTTTAGTGTTCTCTGATTATATTTAGCATTTCTAAGAGTTAAACTGCGTTAAAAAAGTCATTCGGCCTTTTCGTGTTTATGAGAATATTTGAGTTCTTTGTGGACTGACGGTACTTTAAAGTATCAATTTAATTAGTTAGCTCTAACAAATTAAATTTCCCAAAGTTGAGTATTTTCTTTTTGTATATCCCTTAATTTTCAATACGGGGATTCAAAAAAAAATATTGCATGAAAAAATTTGTAGTAAATCATAATGCGGTAGATAAAGGTTTAAATTAATCCGTTAATTTTATTTCACTTAAAACAAATTTAATACTAACGGAATATATTAACTAAAATTAAATTCCAAGATATTTTTCCAGTAATGTACATTAGAGTAAATATATTTACCTTGAAACTAATTTGATTATTTTTAAAACAGCAAACTTCCATTTTTAAAATATGTTCTGTTCACACACATTCTTAATTGAGGCAAGTACTTAAAACCTTCCAAGGGTAATGTTTTGAAGAGGTAGCGAAAATGTGCTTCAACTTTGTTCTTTATTTGAAAAGTTATCAAAAGGAAACTTTTCTGTAAATATTTGTTTAAACAGATTTAAGAAGGGTAAATGAAGGATTCACACCGTTATATGTTAAATCCGTGTTAAACATATAATAAATGCTAATTTATTAGGGATTTAGTAAGTTAATTTTATTTGAAAATTTTCAGTCTTTTAATCTTTGCCTCCTTTTACATAATGCCTTACTTTGCTTGAATTTTTCTAAATAGTTCTTTGTATACAAATGACTAGGCTTCTATTATAATACTTTTTAGTGCTTTTTTGGATCCAATTAAATTCGAAATTTATTTCTTTACCTAAAATAAATATTTGACAAAGAATCTACATTTTAAACAAGGATTTCTCAGTTAATTTTATAATAGTTTTGCAAGTATATGAGAAGCAAATTTTAAAAAGGTTTTATTTTAATTTATTATGATAATAAAAAAAGTAATGTACATATATATAGTGAATTCAGGCTTGAAAAAATCGAAATATATAAATGTTTATATTTTAAGATATATGCTCTAAGGTACATATGTAGTGTAGTAAACTTATTATAGATTACTATTGTAGCAAAACTCATGCAACCGATTCTGGGTAACTTCTACGAAAGAGAATTTTAAGCACATCTTCCTTATCCAATGGTGAAATTCATGCAATTAACAGAGAAGTATTTAATTATCAAGTATGCAGTTGGGGCAACGATAATTTTTATACCGATT
>BMAV01005306.1:155630-203785 GCA_019973955.1 Trichonephila inaurata madagascariensis
GCACAAAACAAATTGCAGTACATCACAATGTGGTACATAAATGGTTAAGCCGTATCCGTAAAAGAAAAAATAATGACTTAGTAAAAGGAAATCTAAAAATTTTTAACGAAGCTCACAAATCTTTTTACATTAAATCGAAAATTCAAATATTTAATTTTTTATAATTAGATCATATGGTGTTTTTTTTTTTTTTTTTTTTTTTTTTTTTTTTTTTTTTTTTTTTTTTTGTTAGTTTTCTCCCATTTATTTTGTAATATCCTGGGAGTTGGAGATGACATGGTCACGAAGTACAAAACGTTTAAACAGCATTTTCAGTGAAGCAAATTGTGAAATTTCCCCCTTATAACTCAAAGTCAGTGCTCTGAGTACCATTATAGAGTTCCGATGAAATTCCCCCTTCTCAATTTACATTACTGTTCAATAATTCCGAAATATAAGCCTTCTTAAGATGAAAGATTAAGTGGAAACTCTTACCTGTAGTTCACCATTTCTCTAATCCATAGGAAATGACAGGAGACTGTAAAAGCTCTTGAGAAGGCTTAGTGGATCTTCATGCAGTTCTGGATAAATTTCAAGGACATAGTTGTAAATTCTCGGAAACCTCTTGATACTGAACTCTATTTAAAATATAAATTAATCGTATTTGAATAATTTTTTTTTAATACACAAATTGTTGCATACCTTTTTTGTTCAAAGTGTAATTCTGAAAAACTTAAAGAGATTTTGATTGATTATGCCTTTTTCTTTGCATCCATTATAAATAGAGAATAGTGGATTGATTGAAAGATATCAAAGTCTATGCCTTCTAATGTTTTATTATTATGACAAAAAACTAATTTTAATTTAAACAAATTTTATATAATTTTAATACTTATTTCGAAGAAAAATAAATTGCAATCCATAAACTATGGTTGAACGAATAAACAAATATGTCACAAATTGCAGTAAAATTCTGATATTTTAATTTATTAATCAATTATAAATTGCGAATTTAGTTAAGAAAAAGAGACAATGTATTTATATAATCAGCCTTATAGATATATTTCTGATCTTAAGTTCCATGCCCTAGATGGTGTTTTAAGGGGTATAAGTTTTAGAAGGGCAGTTAGTGTATAGTTTCATGATATCCAGTATTACGTACATGTATTCTATTTAATATATGTACGCATAAATATTATACATATATTTCAAAATTGTATTTCTAACAAGTATTTCGTTAAATCAAAATTTTCCTGAATTTCTTATTTAGTATCAAACTTTGTAAAAACACTACTAACACGTGTTTTCATAAAAAAAAAATCCTTACTATGTTATCTTTCAATTGATATTGATGCAGCATTTTTATGTTGCCGTTATACAGGGTGATTCCTACACTTTCCAGTTGCTGTAATGCAGTGACAGTCAAAGATATTCGCACCATCTCAGCGAACCGTAATGTAGATGTACTCACTAAGTTTGTGTTTCGCCCTGATGGAAGGGACATAAGCAGAAGCATATGTGTCACGTGACATGTCAATCAAAATGGCGGCGTCTGCAGTGGAAAAAGTTGTTTTTGTTCTTGAATTCAGCAAGCTGTCACGGGAACATCTTTTTTATATATGTTTACTCTTTGGTTGATACCACAGTTGCAAGACGACATTGGCAACTAATTCTCCAATTGGATAGAGCATCAGCACACTGGTTGATCAATGTGCGAGATTACTTTGATGAACATATCCTCCACAAATGGATTGGATGCACTGGGGACTACAACATGCCATTCCCCCAATGGCCACCCAGAAGTCCTGAATTAATACCTTGTGATTTCTTCCTCTGGGGGTACATGAAGAAAAGGTATTCGTCCCACTCCTACCTGTTGATCCTGTCTGAAACAAAGTATCACACTGCTGTCGATGGACTTTATTCAGACACCTTAACTCGTGTTTAGACTAAAATTGATGTCGAGTGACTAAGGGTACACACATAGAACAACTGTGACTTTTAGAACTTCTACTTCCCTTTTTGGCGGGAGAAACCGTGAACTGTACTTTTTTCTCCCCATCCAGAATGTAATCGAACGCAAGAAGCAAACCAGCTCCCTTCAAACATTTCATGTGTAGTAATTTAATTGTAATTTTAATTCATTTTCATGCATTCGTTTAAACATAACTTGTAATTATAAATGTCTATTAAATTTTATATAGTTATAACAGAGACTGGTTATAGCTGAAAAATTGTGATCAGGCCTTTCTAGAATTCAAAAAAAAAGTGGGCTCGTACCTGATCTAAACTTGAATCTAGCTTCGAAGTAAAGGTAAGCTTCTGCCTTAATTATTATTTTAATAGGGGCTTTATTGCTAAGTATAATTTAATAGTGGCTGTCTCAAACAAAACTTAAAATAATCCCATACAATTCTGTTGTTGATGAGTTTGGTGATAGCCGGCCATTTTTGGCAAATCCCCAAAACATTCGGTTGTGGTCTGGAGGGGAAAAAGAAAAAAGGAAAAATTGGATGACAAGAGGGAAAGGCCAAAAAAGGAAAAATCACTGGGGTACCCCCCCGGTTGACATTTCCCACCAAAGAAGGTGAGCCCCCCCGAGGAAACAAATTTTGTTGCAAGTGACAACATTAAATTGATCGTTTTTGTGCTTTGAAGTTTTCCAAAATTCTTTATTTCTTATACAGTCATTCCGTCACAATTTTCAAAAGTTTTGCTATAAAAAAGGGTATAACCTTTTATATTGTTAAAAATGGATATCCGGTTAAAAACCCCTTCTAGCATCTACTGAGAATAAATTATCAAACTGCGAGAGAGGATAAACTAAATTGGAGGTGAGGTTAAAGCCTTTTATTAAACCATTTAAGGCACCTGTCAATGTACAGAACAAAGTTCATTAAAATGCCATGAGATTGAAAATTTTGTTATTTTCTTGATGTTAATGACTTAAAATAAAGTGCACGGAATTACATTAAATTTCAGAAATTCTATGAAAATTAAAGTTTATTCGGATAATGAAAATGATGATTTATAGAAAAAAAATTGATTAATATTACAGCAAAAATTCCAAGCTCAAAACCATATATTTAAATTATTTTTAATGCAAAACGTATTAGAAACAGTGATGAACTGTAAATATGTCTAAAATATATTTAAAGTTACCCAAAAAAATATGGCCCATTTCATACTTTCTTATTGAAAACTCTAAAACGTATGGTATTCTAAAAATAAATTGCTAAATATCAAAACTTTTATCGCAAGAACACTTAATCCTTAGTTCATTTTTTTACCATACTTAAAATAAATTTTATACTAAATTTGAAGGAAGTATATTCATAAATTTTTGAGTCATCATGTTTTTCGTAATATATTTGACAAAATAATACACATTTTTTCTAAGAAATATTTAAAACATTGACTCTTATTTTATGAATATAAAACTCCGCATGTTTTGATGTATTCGAAGTATAAAATATTTTTAAACAAATTGTGATGCAGATATACCTTTTTACCTTTTAAAACCCATGAACTGAAGCCAATTAGTAATTATGTAGTTCTACAAATTTTGTTCCAATAAAACTTCTTCAATTTTCAATACATAAATTCCTTCAGATCACAAAAAAGCATATACACACATGCAGATTTAATTCATATTCATATAATAAAATATTAATTAAATTAATGAGACTTATGCAAAAAATTAGCTTATGCAACTTTTACAATTAATCCACAAAAACTGAGTTTCTTAAATTGAAATATTCATACCAATTTTCATAATTAATGTGAAGAATAAAATAAACATTCATTGTACTATTTATATAATCTAAATGAATATATTCCGACTTATATTTTATTTAAAAGTTAACTAGTTGAGAATACATAGTGTAAATTGAAGCTATTAGGATATGCATGTTAATTTAAGGTCTGTTATTTTATTGATAAAATAAAATTTTCCAATGAATAAAATTCCCAGGAACATATAAAAGCAAAGTATCTAAAATAAAAATAAATGTGGAAGCAACAATAAATTAAAACAGTTAACTTATTGTTGAATATCACAAACATAACTGAAACAAAATATTTTTAAATAATAAGCCTTTTATTATTTCAACAAAGAAAGTAATTTAACAGTGATTTTTAAAGAGAAAAACTCATTAATTGTTTTGCGTTTGAGTACTTTGCTGCGATTTTAAAGCTTTTTATATAGTGAGTGATTTTGGAAAGCGAAACACTTGTTATGACAATGACAATCCAATTTATTTTGGAGATTGTCATACACTTATTGCAATGTACAATATGCGTTGCTCATGGATTTGATATACCATCTTTTTTAGAGATTATTCTCTTTGAATTTGCCTTTGAAATTATCAAAAACTGTGCGGTGAAAAATCAGGCCATACTTCGATCTGATATTGAATTACCAGTTTCTTTTGATCCACTTCCCAGGACAAATGTAAATTCTGGAATTCCTATTGTACGTTCCGTCACGATTTATCGAATATGTCAGGCTTTCGAATTGGAGGCCAGACTTTCTCCTACACTTGATATAAATCCCATGTTGATACAAACCAAACCAAGAAAAGGGAAGCCTATCCAGCCAACTCCGATTGTTTATTCTTTCACTTTGTTTAAGATGTGTGAAGCACTAGATATAAATGTCCAGCTTCGCCCAGAAAATGAAAGACCGGCTTTTGTTAACAAGAAGAAACAAGTTCCTGTGGTTCATTCTCCCACAGTTTTTGCATTTGCAAAGCATTGCAAATCGATGCAAAGCTGGCAAACATCTCTGACAAAGACATAGAACAATAATTTTAAAAATAAGTTAAAACTACTATCACCGAGAAGTTGTCCATTTCCATCAAAGATCAAGCAAGATACAATATTGGTTCGTAAAGAAAACATACACTTCTGATTTCTGTGATGCATATGTGTGAAGAATGAATCAATCAAAATATTTTAATTACAACATTTTTTGTAAGGTCGATTTTTAAATATCCCCTTCCTTACACAAACTAAAAAGACAGCAAAGTGAGGCCTCTTGATCAAAAAAGTCAAAACTTATTATAACTCATACGAACAGATTCTTTATACAAGTCTACCTTTTGACGAAAACTACCTTGATACTATAGATCAACTTTGGTTTTTATCTTCTGCATTGATGGTGGATAGAATATCCAAAACGAAGCTCTATAAAGAAAATTCTGAAGTACGTCTAAAAATGAAGTAGGTATTCGTATATAAAAGACAACAATCTTCACATTTTTATTATACAATGCTTCAGTTCCAGTATGATTCAATTTTGATATGAAAGATAACTAAAGAGGGTTTATAAACTTTCACAAGTAACGAAAGAAAACAACTTTAAATATGACAAATAATTTATGATGTTAAAAGGACGAATGCATAAATATTGCCTTAGCAACGATTATTTTTCCTCGAGCTATATGTTTTGAACAAAACTAAGGCAATTAAAATTTGCATCTAGTGAAAAAAACACAATTCCTTATTACATTAAAGATCACTTGGAGCTTAAAGGACGATCATAATTATCGCCTTTAGGAACGAAAAGAAAAGCTTTTGTCTTCAACATTAGAGTCGGATTCCTATATAATGTGATAAAAAGGACGATGATAAGAAAAGTATTGCCTTCAAAGAAGCGGTGAAACACATTTTTAAGTTAGATAACACGATTGTGTTAATGATTAAATGACGATCGCTCTTACCACCTATGTTGCCAATGTTAAAAAATTATTTTATGGCGAATGTTCATATGGTTTATAAAAAAACAAAGAAAAGATATTATTATGATATTGGTATATTATTTTTAATTAATACTGAAATATAAGGACGATTTCATCTTTATCGCCTTTATTATTTACTATTTCGTACACTAACGGAAAGAAGAAAGATCAGATAGTTATCGCATCAATAACAAAAGAAGTTTCCATTTATAATATATTTATCTACGTCTTACGTTCACAAAGAAAGTAGGATCATTATTATCACCTCCGGTTGAGACAATGAAAGCTTTCCCTGTGTTTTGAACGAAGCCTACAAGGATTGAAAGAAAGGAAAAACTATTATTTACAATGGATCACCCTGAAAAAATACTCTACTTTCTTTAACGTGGATTACTAATGCATGCGTTAACATTTTCTCTTTGGAAAAGAATTTTTTTCCTATAATATTTTCGATCACTTATTTAATTACAAGAATGAAAAGACATCTGTAATTATCGCCTTCAGTAAAAGAAGGAGTCCTTATCTACTACATACGTACGACAAGCATGAAGTATTATTAGCTGAACGATTGTGATATCTCATCAGATGGATTAAGAAATCATAACTAAAATGGATAAACTTAGGTGGAAAAAAGGCTTTTAAGTTTTTCTTTCACCTATGATGTTATAACTGCTTCTAAAAACACCTCTCTTCTATTTAGTTCAAAGAAATATTTGGTGTATTTTCAAGGACGTTTTTAGTATATCTTTAAATAAATGTGAAAAGAAAATTAATAACTTTTCTAGAATGTGATTTTAAATGTAAAAAAATAGCATTTTAATTGAATATAAATAAAAATTTCTTCTTTATAGTGCCAAAAATGTCTCATTATTTTTGTTTATGTTTATTAATGAAATAGATTGTATTTTCTATTATTTTACAAACAAGTATCATTATGGTCTCTAAAATACATATAAAACTACGCTAATGAGGGCAAAAATAGGTGGCAGTCATAAAGAACATGATGTCTGGTAGACATTTCTTCACTATTTATTTGTAACTATGTATTGTTATTTTATTGAATTAATTAAACCTGTAAGATTTGTTTTACTTCATTTGTTTAACACTAGAACGTCCGTGGTGTTGACTGGACACCGCAGCCTGCTTAGTTTGTTTTCTTTTCAGCATTTTTGCCAGGATTTTAAAATTTTCTGTGACTTTTAATCATTTTCCATAGTTATTACTCAGAAAGGTTAAATTATTACTTCTATGTTAATTAGGAGAGATTTTGCAACCAAACATATCTAAAACGTCCGCTGGTGTCATTTCGAAAACGCAAGAAGTGCGAAATTACAGAGTTTAATGGAAATGCAACTGAAAAAATGTGTCTCTTGCATTAAAATGGTGTGCGGAAAATGTGCAGGAAAAGTTAAAATTTCACTGTATTCATGCAAATGAGGTGTGTACAAAACATTATGCATAAAAACGATAAATATTGATGAAAAATTTGCATTCTCGCAAAAAATATGTTTTTGCTTATTATACTAATATTTATAATTATTATTGTTTTATTTCCCTTTGAAAGATTAAATAATTTGTTTTGTTACCGTTTTTAATGATATAAAAGGTCATAATACATGATAATTACATGAAATAACATTAAAAAGTCTTAAAAATTAAACCCTACTGAACGACAGTCCTCCAATTATTTAGTTATTACAGTTATTTTATACATTTTACATCACGGTGTTGAAACGATGCCGGCGGCTGTTTAAGGGTAATCGAAATCCTAAACATTCCAGTGTTAAAAGTACTTTTTTTCGTGTAAAATTTTA
Source organism: Trichonephila inaurata madagascariensis (assembly GCA_019973955.1). Lineage (NCBI taxonomy): Eukaryota > Metazoa > Arthropoda > Arachnida > Araneae > Nephilidae > Trichonephila > Trichonephila inaurata. The sequence continues at coordinate 163,165 of BMAV01005306.1, forward strand.
AGGCGATTTTGCAGCATATATTGGATTAATAAAATCTTATAAAAAATAACTTAAGAATTTATTTTAAAATAAATAAAAATGAAAGGAAATAAAATTAATTAACAGTGGGCGAAAAAAAACACGACTGAAGTACAGATAAAACATAACGTAGGTTTTTTAATATTTTATAAAGGCAGCATAACTTAAGTCTTGATCATTGTATGTTGTTTTTAGGTAATTTTAAAGACGAATGCCTAAAGCAAGTCTCTTTGCCAGTAATTTAGTCTTCTAAGAGCTGAAAAGAAATAAATTGTGAATTTTGTACACTGTGATTTATTTTCAAAAAGAGTTTTCATCAATAAAATTACAGACCCCGTCTTATAGTACCAAAAGAAGTGAGGCAAGTAGAAAATGGTAATTATGTGAAAAAGCAAAACTAAACTATATAAACTTTCATTTACAATATAATTCTTCTATTTTTATTAATAAAATAAAAAAAGCCTTTCAGTCATTATCATCACCTTCATCAAAGACAAGAAAAGATTTCTGCACACTATCTTAACAAATTAAGTTACAGTAAGAAAAGAATAATTATTCAATTACTGTCTTTAAGTACAAAAATCTTCCATTATTTGTAACGTAGTTAATTTGCACATTTAGTAACAATACGACTCCGAGGATTATTTCACTAAATGATTTAGAAAAATGTGCTTTTTGATATTACTGGTGATTGTTTCTAGAGTTAACAATAAGGATTGTCTCACAGTTACGTTCTTCAAAAAAAGAATGAAAAGGAAGGCTTTCATCCCTAATTCAAATAACTTTCTAAAACTAAGAAAATGAAAGAAACGATAAAAAATAAATGTTTTGCTTATAATAAATGTAATTTATTCAATTAAAGAAAGAAAAGAGAACCCTAATTACAAAATTATCCACATGGTATAATATGATTTTTCATTTTCTACTTAAAAAGCGTTCCTCTATAGCAGTGGTCTCCAACCCCCGGTTCGTGGACCGGTACCTGTCCGTAGATCAAATACTACCGATCTGCACAAGAAGCATTAAATTATTTCCATTTTATTTACTTTGGTATATTTTTATGAGAATCACTTTATATTCATTTTTCGGTGAAGTTATATTTTATTCTGAAGGCTCGTTTAAATACAATAAAATTAAAATTATTACATCAAAACAATATAAAATATAAACAATGAACGTCCTCCCCCTTCAGTGGGCTGTGGTAAAATTATCAAACAATGGCCGTTCCGAGGCGATAAAAGTTTGGGGAGCTCTGCTCTATAGAATTGTTTAACACTTCTACGACAGGTAGGCAATTTTACTATTACCTTCAGAAAAAAGATAATTGCAATTTTTTGCATATAAATAACCCTCTTTTCAAGATATAAGATTTTAATATTTGCTACAGATGGATAAAACTTTAGACTGTGGTGCTTACATGGTTTTGTAAAAAATTAACATGAAGGATAATTTGCAGAAAGATGTCACGAAGAACGTTTGAAAAATGTTTCACTTTTCAGTTATTTGACAAAACGGTGTTAACAGTAAGTATATTATTAAAGATATTGTAAAACATTCGCCCATGAGTGATGCCTTACTTCTAAGTTATCTTCGTAATCTAGGGGTGTGGGAGTGAATGAAGAACAAGGCTTTGCCATGATCTTAACAACTCTTTATTAAAATCTTAACTTAAACACTATACAATGATAATATTTATATTTAAACTCAGCGGATCTGAGGTGAGAAACACACAATAAGTATTACCAAATAAGCGCAACCGAGTGACTATATTTAACTTTACCACCTATTTGTAATCTCAGTTTATACACAGTTCCTAATATTATATTGAACGATCCAACCTTAATATCCTAGGTAGCTGCAATACACTTGAATCCTTAAAAGACTTTTCTTTATCTCTCGTAGAATGATATCCACCTTGACTTGATCTCTCTGTCACGCATAAGTTAACACTAGAATATCGACTTACTTCACTTTACACGCTTAAACTCCGACTAGCATAATCACTTCCAAAAGGCCACCACCTTACGCTAAACTTCTGCTATTTAAAAGGTTCCTAAATTGAATAATCACGCTTCGCGCTTCTGGATTTGGTTGGAAAGGATTTGCCTTTTTCGGCCCCAAAGAGGAAAATTAATAGAAAGCGCGATGAGCCCGTCACAATATATTTGACTTGTTAAATGTAAAGAAGAATTTAGACTTGTTTTTTAGTTTAAAGGCTCAAATACAATTTAGTTTTTATAGGTAAAATAAATTTATTGCAGAAATAATGTATTTAAAACAAGTATTACACTTCACCAGGGTTGACTTAACTCTTATCAAAGTGCCTTTTAACTGAAACAAAAATTAAATTGGAGTTTTGAGTTAGCAAATAATTAATAATAAAGTATTTAATAATGTTTATGATAAAAGAATGAATTTAAATTCTTTCCAATTAAAATATATTTTTAGAAGAGTAAAATTACATATATCTATCTACTTATAGAAATATTAACTCCACAAAGTCAGCTTTTTATTAGTCTAGCTGCAAAGAATTTTTTTTCGGAATTTCACTTTCAACACACGTTCTTTCAACTTTATATCTACTTACAAATTTTAGGAATTTATATAATTATCCAAACTTGTAGAAACCAGGTACTATTTGCTCACATTTTTTAAAACATCCTGTTAGTGATAACATGTTATTTTTCGAGTATTTAAAATTTACACTTTCGTCAAATTGATAATAACTATAGATAAAATGTATGATTGCAATTTATTTGAGTTCTTTAGTCAGCATACTTTTTATATATTATTTCAATAATACTACGATATTTTTCAAATTTTCGAAATTTTATCATATATTCCATGTACGTATTTTTGAAAGTTTTCAAATCAGACTACAGGTTATGCTAGTTTAACTTCGCTGATTGGACCCTAAGCCTAAAACTTCTTTTTGACTTGCTAGACTCCATTCTTAAGTTTTGTTTAATATTTGATTTACCTTTTTCCTTTCACATTTTACTTAAATGCGCGGGCACCTTAGAGGAGTGGCTGCAAGCCAGGTGTCTCAAGACCTCGCTGTTGCGTCTGGAAAAATAGTATTGAGAAGACACAGTACAGTTCAATTGACAAAAATCGGTCAAAAAATCTAATTTTTTTAGCGTAAATTATCTTTTATATACTTTTCTATAATCTCATAAAATTTGAAAACTCTAAACTCAAAAAACGCAGGGTTATGATAACTTTTAAGATCATTTTTATTCACATCCCAATGGCAAATAAAAAATGTAAACTGACTTACCTCAAAACGATAAAATAACTAGTTTGTCTTCAATTAAAATTCTAAAGCATTTTTTTCTATTTTGCCAAATGCTTTAATATTTTTTTCTAACTATTGCTAATAATACATACAAGAAAAGTTGGTATGCGTTTTTGAATCAAAGCAATATTTATTTTTTAAAAAATCATTGAATTTAGAATTAATGAATTTTTAAAGGAATTTTTTTACAATAAGCATTCATAGAAAGAAGTATTATACGAATATTAACCATGCTAGCCCAAGACCCATTCCAACCTTTGTGATACATATAGTTTGGCATACTTGTAAATCCAATTTCAAGCATGTACGTCAATTTTTTGTAGGAATAGCATTTCAAAATCCTTTTACAAATTTCAAGTTTTTTCCTTAAAAAATTAAATGGTCAGCTATTTATGAAATTTTGAGTACAGAATATCTATTTTACATAATTGTTGTTGTTGCTCATGCCACCTGCCTGACATAGTCAGATCGAGGCCCACGAAATTCATCGTGCAATGGGCTAGATGTACGCCTGTCGTTGGCGTTTAGTCTTGAGCACTATACAGGTGACAGTACAATTTAGCTCGGAGAAATTCCCCAAGGAACGATAGATGGAGACACCACCTATCTCCACAATTTAGGCATGGAACTGAATAGGAGGGAAATTTTCTCCAGTTCCCTGCACTCCTGTGATTCAGCCCACAAGACTTTCGGACCCACTGATTTAACGAGCACGTGCTCCGAGTGTACTCGGAGGGTATTTGATGGTACGGGCATCAAACCCAGGCCTTCCGGTCAGGAGTCTGGTGCTCTAACCACTATGCTACCCACGGCCATTTTACATAATACATATGCATAGGGGATAACCAAAAAAGTTTGGAAAATCATTGAATTAAAAAAATTTGTGGAAACGGGACCATACCCCCTTGAGACAAAAGGAGTGCAGGAGGTCAGCTGAGAGGTATCTTCACGCCCGAAAACCAACCGTGCATGTTAGTTGCGTACTAGAACAGCTTACAATGGTAGGAATGGTCTAAGCAGTTAATAATAAGGTTTTCTCGAAGTAAATCAGAATTTTACACACATCTTTGCATAGGTTCATAAAGGGTGATAGATTTCACCCTCTATGAATCTTCCACTGAGAAATTTCCTTATATCAAAAGGAAAAAAAACCACACGCATATAAATGTTCAAAATCACACATAGATAGAACACATAAATTTTGTAATCACAACTCATAAAAAGCAACAAAAAAAAAGACACAATCGCTTTCACATCCAAACACCCAATATAGTTAGCTACATGGAGTTTATTCAGGCTATGAAGAATATTAGATCTCGTCAAATGCTCATCTAAAAGCCAAATAAGTTCGTCTCGGGAATCTACTGTTGTCGCCATTTTCGTTAGTCACGAAGTTAATCGCTTAAGGCCACCCTTACTTATTCATATTAATTTTTTGCTCTTTATCTGCAAATCATACATCCGGCCACGATACCCTTTCGCCACAGATGCTATCAATGTCCAACATTTTCATAACACCTTTCTCGTTCTTTCTCGTTCTTGTTGTCAAGAAGAATTATCATCACGGAACTTCGTTTGATGGTAAAACTCCCGACTTAGATTCTGACAACTTTCTTTCACCAAATCATCATTATAAATCTTGATGGAAAATCTGGACCGAATTCTGGTGTGCTTAGGACCGAGTTTCCGGCCTATCGTCGTATTTATAACAAAAACGATCTTCTTAGGAATGATGTTTTGTAGAAGTTACCTCGTAGAGGATCTTTATCAACGCTCATAGTGAGTGAAACGAACCTCTCCCAAAAGCCGGCACAGCTCAGACATATTCATCAGGTGAGGACAATACAACAACTTGTCTCCCAAAGGGAAGAACTTTCTTTAAATTATATTTAAATGATATTTAAAATTTATCGAATAGCATAGTAAAGGGTGTGACGGGCTCACGCGTCTTCTCTTTAACATAACCTCTGGGTTCTTTGGTGGCCAAGATTAATGACAACTCTTTTCCAACCAAAAACCAAGAAGCGAAATGTGAACAAGAAATGAAAATAAGATAGCTTTCAAAAGAACAGAAGTTTCAGTAAGTGGAATGGTAATTTGGGGAATGTTATGTGTGCAAGAGACTAGAGGGAATCGACAGCCAATCGTGAAGTTACCTGGAAAGTAAACCAGTAATACAAGGTGCATACCATTGCACTCGCACCCAGACGTTTCCACATAAAGATTAAAACTAAGATTGGATTAAGGTAGGACTGATTATTTGATATTAGGACTTGTAATATTATTAGAAGTGAGAGAAAGCGGATAAAATAATTATAACTTAGAGAAAGTGGTCTAAATTACGTGATTCGGTTTAACTATCACTGTGTGTTGTTCATTTTAGATTCTCGCTTATTTAAATTTATCTAAATTGTTAGACATTTAAGTTCTATTCTTAATAAAGACATATTAAGAATCTAAAATGTCTATTTCTTTTGCAAATCCTACACATCTATCTCACGCCGACAATCAAAGATACGGTCACCAAAGGGGGGCGGTATCACAGTGGCCCGATGAATAAAATTAGTTGAAACACTTTCTGTATTCTGAATTAAAAATTAGAAAAACTCCGTATCGTGTAATCCAGTCTTGTGTAGATTCTTCTTTATCTGGTAATAATAGATCTTCTCACCACGTTGGGAAGTATCCTACGATAATGAGTGTACGTTTAACTGCTGTATTACATGCAGATATATTCTTTTATGTCGATTGAGAGGAAAAACTCAATTTTCATTGCAATAAGAACAGAATATAGTGATATTTCAATATATTAGTAGTTATCTTGGTGATCAAGGTCTTAAGGTTGTATCGAAGAAGAAATTAATTCTGCATTAGGGGACAAAGTACGATTCAATTACCAAAAATTGGTAAAAAAATCAAATAAAATGTTTTTAGGTTAAATTATTTCTTAATTTATTTTTCTATAAACTCATAAAATTTGAGAGTTTTGTGCAAATGAAACTCAGAGTCATGATTATTTTTATGTTTGTCTTTATTAATATCTTAAAAGAAAATGCAACTTTAAATCGATTTATCTCAGGAAAAAAAAAATGACTAGTTTATCTTCATTCAAAATGCTAAAGTATTTTTTTTTCTAATTGTGCAAAATGCTCTGATACTTTCTATTAGTACATGTGACAAAAGTTGGTATGAATTTTTGGATCAAAACAATACTTATTTTTTAAAAAAATTCACTCGCGGAAACAACTGAAGGGATAAATGATTTTTTGTAGTAAAAAGAAAACTAACAAAGGAAATAAAAGCAAATTTGCCCAAGATACCATCAAAAATAAGATCAATAGATGGGAAAACAAAAATTGGCATTAACTGCGTCCAGCATAGCAGCTGACTGACACCCTGTAAGTCAGAGAAAAACGTGTATAATAGGGTGTATGATAGCCTCTAACAGCTACACAACTCTCATATCGGTGTTTAATACTGCTAACAACAGATTTTCTCAAACTGTGGGGCGCGCCCCCTAGGGGGCGTGATAATTCTACAAGGGGGGATCGCGAGCATATCAGAAAGTTGAAAATAAAAAAATTATTTAAAAAAAATTATTAATTTACTGAAAGGAAGAAAAACAAAAATACATTCTGGCATAAAAAAGGTAAAATACTTATTTGCACTGATATAATATACTTATAAATGTATAAGTATACTTCACAATGTATGTGATCATTAATTCATCAACACTGAGTTAAGAACAAGTTTAATAATTACAAGTGACCCCAATGAGCTTGTCATATACAAAATTTAATACTTATCTTGATAGCTTGTACGGTTTATATTTTCAGCGTTGAAGTTGATTATTATTGAATTCAATGCACTGTGTGTGTTATTGTATGAAGGGGGGCGCGATGAAAATTATGATTTAAAATTGGGTCGCCAATATTGAAAGTTTGAGAAGCACTGGCTTACAAGGTTACTTATCCACCCCAATGCCAACCACACCAAGTCAATGATCGTTGGAGCTGGTCTTCGAGCTGCAGTTGAACGTCAAATGATATTCCAGGCGCGTTCAATCGGTTTTAAGGTCAGGGGACACCGCAAACAGCACCAATCAGTGAATATCTCCAATTGGAGTGCATTATCGTGTGGAAGTACGTTATCGTTCATAAGGAAAAATATGGACCATATTATCCGCGAAAAACTATGATAAAGGTTGCAAGGATTTCGTCCCTGTACCTCTGACGTCAGACTACCTCTATCATAGTGGTCCTTTTCGAGAATGTTAGAGGGCCGATATCGACTACCAAGTTCTCTCCAGATGAGAACTCGTCTCGAGTCACAATCTAGGTTGAATCGTGACTACTCACTGAAGAAAGCCCACCCCCAATCATCATGTGTTCAAGACAGATGTTTTCGGCAACATACAAGATGATCCTTTTTTGTCTCAAAGTAAAGCGAACTGCAGAATGACTAGCATACAGACCACTTGCAATAAATCTCTGGGCGACTGTTATCCGTGAAAAGGAAGATCCTGTTGAATTATACAGTTTGTGGCACAGTTGTGTCTCTATCACTGACCTATTTGCTTATAAACTAGAAGTTTCAAATAACGGTCTCGAGCAAGAGTTATTGCCCTTTTGCGGCCCAGATCAAGTTGACTGACCACTGTTCCTGCCGCTGAGAACAGTTTTCACTGATTGAACACCAAATTTCGCGAAACTCCGAGGTCCCTACAGCAGGTAGCCTCTGTAAACTAGCCATACTAAAGATGGATATACAAGGGAATTCAAAAAACAAGGAATTGGCTAAGCTACAATTTTTCAAAACGTCCTTACGCTACAAGTTTCAGCAAGCAAGTGAAATACCTCTACACAAACACAATCACAGCGTTACAGCCTTAAGCCACTGCCAGACAGAGGTGTCCGGGAAGAGCTTAGCTGTCGTCTGATACATTATTTCTGTATAAGCATTAATTATTTTTTAAATCATCCCTCTCTTTAATTGTTTTCATCAGTGTGTGAGCGACTTCCCCCTGAAGTCGCTCCCTCACCGTCCTGCCTACCTAAAGATGTTGGAGGAAATAAATAATGACCCTAAACTTCCATAATTTTAATTTATTATTATTCAAGCACACAATTAAACACAAGTTAAACCACATGAGGAAGCCCTAGGAGCGATATAAAGAAAGCAATAAACCCTAAGTGAACAAGCATGAGAAAATAGATCGGTTTAACCTAATCACAATCTTAGCCTATATATTCCTAATCCATTAATTTAGTATAGTGGCAAAACTCCGTTCTTAACACACACACACAAGTTGCGTAAAAAACCTTACCTTAGTAAGGCTGCAACAAATTCTCCACTCCTTCTCCATTACAATTACCAAACTCTGACTTTATATACTCTAACTAATCTGCATATCAGGGTTTGTTCTTAAGAAGGATGGCTGTGAATTAAACACGAATGCTAGCCCAAAGATTCCCCAAGAGGATTAGTATGAAGGTCGCGTAAAGACGCGTAACAAGTGTAGTTAAATTAACAATTTATACATTTTTCAAGAATTTTTAATAAGCATTCATTAAAAAAGTATTTTTTAAAATACCAATCATGTTAGCAGAAAACCAATTTCAACTTTTACTTTTCATAGTTTGATGCATTTGTATATCAAATTTCATGTGTGCACCTCAATTGTTGAAAGAGGAGTAGTATTTTAGAATGTCTTTGTGAATTTTAACTTTAATTTAAAAAATGAAATAGTTAGCTTTTTGTTGTATTTTGTGCATAAAAACTGTTTCCTGTAAAACATATACATAGTGGGCAACCAAAATGTTTATGAAAAACCATTCACACACAAGCAAAAACATTTTTATAATTTGTACTTTATCTCCTTAAATGATGAAATTAATTTCATATGCTTTTGACATAATTATCACATTCGTTGCTGCACTAGTTTTCTTCTCTTAAACATTGTTTACAGGTCATAAGAAGAAATTTTTTAGTTTTTTTAGCTATTCCATCTACTGCATCATTACGGATTTGTATTTCAATATCACATTTTTGAAGCTTCTTTCCACTAATTTTTTTTTTCTTATACTTTTCCATTTTTAAAACTAAGTACCGTTTCTGGGAAGCATGGCCACTCTAAAATGTAAAAGTTCGGCCGTAGAGATGCTGATAGAAATATTCTAAGGTTTCAATAATGTGAGACAAGAATTCTTTCTTATGCAGTAACTCCTCTCTATTTTTCTAATTTTTGCAATAGGCTATCAATCGTTCTTTGTTTTTGGAGACTTAAGAGATAGCACAAATATAATTCCCCATTACTTTCATCAGTACTGATAATAAATTATCAAATTGAGAATAAATCAATTGGAGGCGAGGGTAAAGCCTATTTTTAAATTGCTTAAAATGCCGCCAGTGTATTAAGAACAAGTTTACTAAAATCCCATGCGACTGACAATTTATGTTATTTTCTTGATGTTTAGGACTCAAATTAATGAAAAAGAACTTAACTTAACTCAGTGGCATAACAGCTCATGATGGCCAAGGCCTACTGTGCCCAACTCAGTATACGCGACCATGGGCTCCGAGGTGCATGAGCAGATGTTTCGGTCAGGTGGTCAGTGTGACCGAAACCCTTCAGTGTTAAGTTCCCAAGCAAATTAGGTTCTCATTTTCTCGATCCACTGAAGGGATGAAAGGCTGAGTCAACCTTGCCCAACCCGGGGTTCGAACCTCGGACATGTGGTGTGTAAACGCGATGCACTAACCACTCAGCCACTGGGCTTCTAATGAAAGTTAGGAATCAAGAAATCTTATGATAGTTTAAGTTTAAGATGATGCATTTTAGGTCAAATTTTATAAAAATTACAGTAAAATTCAAAGCACTCTACAAGTAATTTAAAGCCATATATTTTTTTATACACAACATATTTAAAACAGAGGTGTGAAGGCCATATTCTGAAATTTAAACTATATTTACACATACCAAAAAGATATGGCTCATCTCAAAATTTATTACTGAAAATTTTACAAAAGGCATTGTATTCATGAAAATAAAATGTTAAGAATCAAAAACTTTTATTTCTGTAACCCTTAATACGTTGTTTTTATCATACTTTAAATAAGTTATACACATAAATTTAAAGAAATACATTCATAACATTTTAAAACATCGAGTTTTAAGCAGCATAACTTTGACAAAAAAAAACGTTCTGTAAGAAGCATTTAAAGTATTGATTCTTAACTTACTATTATAAAATATCGGGTATTTTTTTAATTTATTTAAAAGCATAATGCATCCTTCACAGTTTAAAACTCGGCAAATGAAGTCAATAACTAATTATGCAATTCCACAAATATTTCTCCAATGAAACTACAATAATTTTCAATACATAAATTCCTTCAGATTGGACTTAAGGAGTATACGCAAAGAGATTTAAGTCATTTTCATTTATAATAAAATATTAATTTAAATTTATAAAATTTATGCAACATTAACTTCTCTGTAACCTTAATATAATCGATACATAAAAATTGAGTTTCTTAGATTGAAATATTCTTTACTGGTTTCCTAGTTACCATGAAGAGTAACGTAAATAAAATGTATTGCAGAAATTATTTATTGGAATGTTTATAATATATATATTTATATATATAATTCTCTAAATAAGTAAAGCGTAAATACAAGTATAATCAGATATACTAGATAACTAATACAACACATATTAATTTACTTTAAGATATTTATTTGTTAAGTACATAAAATCCAGCGTATAACGCTCACCACCGAATACCCCCCACCCATTTTTTCCACCATTTTTTTTTTTTTTTTTAATTTTTAGAAATATTCGTCGTATAACGCGCACCCTCTTTTTTACGATGAATTTTGAAATGTGCTTGTGTAATGCTATTATTTTTTTAAATCATTTATTCGAGGTATCATCCCAAGCCTTAGGAAAATAGTATATTTCTTTCTACAATTACAACTCTTTAAGTTCATAAGGAATGTCATTTCTTTTAAATAAACATTATTTCGATACATGTAGATGAATAATTTTTATGTATTTTTTATTTTTTTAAAGCTCTCATTTATATACCCAGCGTACAACGCGCACCCTTACATTTCGATCTTATATTTGTGTTAAAAAAGAGTGTTATACGCCGGATTTTACGATACAAGTAAAGTTTTCCAATGAAAATAAACTACACTAGAACATAGGAAAAACAAGAAATCTTGGATGGCAATAAATAAAAGCAATAATGCATTAACAATGCTATTTATTGTTGATTAAAACAAACGTACAGCTTTCGAACAAAATACTTTCTAACAATTAGCATTTTGTTACAGCAATAAAGAAAATAATATCTATCATCAGTAATTATTAAAGTAGAAAATTCATTTACTGTCTTGCGTTTAAGGACTTTGTTGCGATTTAAGAAATCTTTATATTTTGAGTGATTTTATAAGCGAAAAGGTTTTGCTAAGATTATGGCAATCCATTTTATTTTAGAGATTGTCATTCATTTACTGCAATGCGCATTATACGTTGCTTTTGGGCATGATATGCCATCTTTCTTGGAGATCATTCTCTTTGAATTTGTTTTTGAAATCCTCAAAAACTTTTTTACTGTGAAACCTCATGCCATACCTCGATCTAATATTGAAATACCAGTCTCCTTTGATCCACTTCCCATGACTAATGTAAATTCTGGGATTCCTCTTGTACGTTCCATCACGATTTACCGAATCTGTCAGGCATTGGATTTAGAGGTCATACTTGCTCCTACTAATGATATAAATCCCATATTGATACCAAACAAACCAAAAAAAGGGAAGCCGATCCAGCCAACTCCGATCGTTTATTCTATCACTTTATTTAAAATGTGTGAAGCGCTAGATATAAATACCCAGCTTCGCCCAGAAAAGGAAAGACCAGCTTTTGTTAACAAGAAAAAGAAACAAGTTCCTGTGGTTCATTCTCCCACAGTTTTCTGCATTTGCAAAGCATTGCAAATCGATGCAAAGCTGGCAAACATCTCTGACAAAGACATAGAACAAAAATTTTAAAAAAACAAGTTAAAGTGAAGTTGTTCATCGTCCACCAAAGATCGGGCAAAATACATCATTGGTTTGTACAAAAAACATACGCTTCTTATACCTGTGACAAAGAATGTGTGTGTGGATCAAGCAAAAATTTTAGTTGCAACAATTTTTGTGAAGGACAATTTTAAACGTTGCCTTCCATACCCATACTAAAAAGACTGCAAAGTACCATCTCTTTTTCAACGACGCTAGAAGTTATGATTCATTTTAACGAAGAGTCTTTATAAAAGAGCCTATCTTTTGGCAAAAAAAATGCTCGGAAGATTGGATCAACTTTAATTTTTATCTTCTACATTGATGGTGGATAGAATATTCTATAAACGAAGCTCTATTAAGAAAATTTTCTGAAGTACGTCTAAAAATGATGCACATATTCGTATATAAAAGACGACAACAATCTTCGTATTTTATTAGACAAAACTTCATTTCCAGTATCATTCATTTTCGATACCAATGATATCTAAAGAAGCCTTATTAACTCTCACAAACAGCGAGGAAGGTAACATCTTTAAATATGGCATGATTTATTCTGTAAAAAAGAGGACTACATTCCTTCTGTTGCCTTCTGTAACAACGATTTTTTTGGTCGAGTGGGTAATTGGTATATGTTTTGAACAAGACTAGGCCAATTACTATTTGCATCTAGTGAAAAATATATATTCATTAATTTAATTGACGACTGTTCGTAACCTGAAGGACGATCATAATTATCGCCTTGAATGAAGCAAAGAAAAGCTTTTGCTTCGGACATTAGTGTCAAATTCCTACATTATATGAGAAAAAAGGACAATGGAACAAATATTGCCTTTGTAGAGTGTGTGTAAAAACTTTTATTTGTAAGCTAAAGACAGCACTGTTGCGTTATTGAATAAAGGACGATTGCTTGCATCGCCTATAATGTCAATGTTAGGAAAATGTTACAAGTGTATTGTTAATGACCGTACGGTTTATAAAAAGAGACAAAGAAAAAATATGATATTAGTATATTCTTTTTAATTTATAATGGAAGGAAAGGACGATTGTACATTCATCGCCTTTATTATTTACTACTTTTTTTCTTACATTAACGGAAAGAAGAGCGATAAGGTTGTTATCGCTGTTAATACAAAAAACGTTTCCATCTATAATCTATTTATCTACTTCTTATGTTCACAAAGAAAGAAGATTCGTTATTATTGCCTTTGGAAGAGGCAAGGAAAGCTTTCCCTATATTTGGTAACGAAGAGTACAGTAACTGAAAGAAAGAACTAATTATGCATCATTCTGAAAAAAATACTCTACTATCTATAATATGGGATACTAATGCATTTCTTAAATATCATCAATTTTGCTGTGAAAAAGAATGCATTTTCTATAATATTTGTGGGACCACTTCTTTAACTGCGAAAAGTGAAAAGACATTTATAAGTATCACTTTCAATTAAAAGATCACACCTTTATCTACTATACCTGTGTAACAAGTATGAAGAATTGTAAGCAGCATGAATATAACATCTCATCAGATGAATTAAAAAGTCATTACTGAAATTATAAGGATTTTATGGAGAGTCTTAGGCAGAAGAAAATGTTTTAAATTTGGTTTTCACTCTTATGATCTTTCCAAGAATTACATTTTCTCTATTTCATTTAAAGAAATGTTGGTGTATTTTCAAAGAGGACTTTAATATGTGTCTTGGAATAATTAAATAAATAAAATTAATAATTTTTATAGAATGTGTTATTAAATTTTAAAAATAGCCTCTCAATTGCATACAAATAAAAATTTTCTTTTTATAATGTCAAAAATGTCTCATTATCTTAGTTTATGTCTATTTATGAATGAAATTAGATTTTCTAGGATTTCCAAACAAAAAGGGACATGATGAGTTTTAACATGCATATATATCTACACGAAAGATAGGAATAATAAATCCTGACAATAGTAAAAATATATGGCATATGGTGTGCATTTCTTCAAAATTTATTTTTAACTTTGCAAATCGTGTTATTTTAAAGAATTAATTAAAACTGTAAAACATATTTTACTTTATTTCTTTAAACAAACATTAATTCATGAAACATTTTACTGTGACTCAGCAGCCTATATTCGTTGAGTGAACTCTAAAAAGGATGCATTAAGAATTTATTTTGAAATAAATAAAAATGCAGGTGAGTAAATTAATAGAGTAAAAAAACACGACTCAAATACAGCAAAAACATAAACTTGCTATATTTTTTTTAAAGTTGTTGCGGAATTTTACTATATTCAAATGAGAAGATTATTGTATGTTTCACGATAATTTTAATGACAAATAATTGATGAGTGTAAAGAAAGACTCTCGCTAGCAATTTTGTCTATGATTAGAAAAAAAATGCATGTGTTGCCTTACGAAAAAAGGTTTTTTGCTAATAATACTGCAAACCACTAATTGTGAAGATAAATGAAAACTAAAAACTTTCATTTATAATGTTATTGATCATTTGTTATCAAATATAAAAGTGCAATCGTTATTATCACCTTAATCAAAGAAAAGGGAAGATTTCATGCTCTGTCTTGACAAATTAATTTACCCTAAGACAGTGCTTCTCTCAAACTTTCAATATTTGCGACCCTATATTCAATCATAATTTTCCTCGCGCGGTCCCCCCCCCCATACAATAACAATGTATTACATTCAATAATACTATATTTTGACGCTAAACTTACAATTCGACTTTAATCTCTTAAATGCTGCCGGCGTATATAAACGTCTCGCTCAGCTAGTGCGTTAATTTCCCCGGACGTATATTTACGTCTTTCCTCAGTACGATCTTTTCTGTGCACTGCTATCCATAAAACTATTCCGAAGGCTTTGGAATGCAATAAAGTTACCTTGACAGTATTTGCGAAGAATTTACTTGTTTCAGAGGAATTGCTTATTTATTCCTTTACTACCCCCTTCCCCCAATACACCACATACGCTCACCTATGTGTTAAACGGTAGTATTGGGGAGCGAATCGTGTAATTTTTAATCGGCATTGAAATAAATAATTATAAACCGGACAAATCATAAAGTATTAATTTTTGCATAGAATTTTACATATGAAGAGCCCATGGGTTTACTGGTAATTGTTAAACGTTCTTAATTTAATATTTTTAAATTAATAAAATACATTGAGTAGTATTGATACATTTATAAGTGTATTATATGAGTCTAAATGTGTTTTTATTTTTTATTATGGCAAAATGTTTTTTGTTTGTTTACTTTCAGAAAATTAATAATTTCAGTAAATAATCTTTTGATTTCGACTTTTCAATATGCTCGCGCCCCCCTTGTAGGGTTATGACGACCCCTAGGTGGGCACGCCCCACAGTTTGAGAAACACTGCCCTAAGAAAAGAACCACTATTTAATTTCTGCCTTTAAGTAAAAAAGTCTTGTATTATCAGTAAAATAGTTAGATAATTTGTACATGTTGCAACTTAAAGCGAGTTCTAAAACGATTTTTTGGGGGGTCAGAAAAATGCGCTTTCTTCGATATTACTACTGGTGATTGTTTTTTGTGTTACCGAAAAGAAGGAATGCTCACAATTATCTAGTTCAAAATAAATGATGAAAACGAAGGCTTTCATCTTTAATTCATTATTTCCTAATTAATTATTCCATAAAAAAAATGTGTTTATAATACATGTTATTTATTCAAATTAGAAAAAGGAATGGGAACCATAATTATATAATTATTCAGGAGTTTGCGAACCAATGAATAAGTCAAAGGAGCTTAGTGACTTTTATCATGGCATCATAATGGGATGCTACTTTTGTGGAAAATCAGTTCGTGAATTTTCGAACATTCTATAGACGTCAAAACTCACCGTAAATGACGTAATTGTAAAGTGGAAACATTGAGGCAGTGAAACTGCAGAAAAATCGAAGTTCCAGACCCAAAAAAAGTTTGTGAAAGCAACTGTAGTAATCTGTAAAGAAAAGTGAAACAAAATCATGTCCGTGGAAGTTGAAATCATTTAGACGTTTCAGAGTTCATCATTAATTTATGCTAGCAGTACAAGGCTGTTCATCTAAGTTAAATATCTTGAGTTTCCATGGTGCCTCATAAGCCGAATATCATTCACCAGAATGTGAAGTGTCGATCGCAATGAGCTCCCCATCATTGGACTGTGGACATGTGTAAAAATGATTTTAGGAGTGAAGAATCTCTTTTTAAAATCTAGCTGTCTGAGAAATGCGTATGATTTTGGCGAATGGATACGTGGCGAGAATTTCACACTTCACCAACGTGAGCGCTTTGGGACTCAATAGATTTCACTTGAATTAACACCTCTGTAGAGCGTTTTTTGGAGTACTAAGCGGTCGATCAAAACAATTTCAGCTACTAGTTTGTGACCATGACCTCTCGACTACCGCAGTCTTCAAATCATCAACTCTTATATGTATTTATTTTTATTTATAAGCAAAACGTCTACACTCACTGCTCCCCCGATAATGTAAAAGTACCTGTGTCAAACATGTGCTGCAATATCTTGGCGTTTTGTGTAATACCTATATTAAAACATTTAGGCTACACAGATACATTTTATAAACATTTTGTATTCGGTTATTACTTCCTTTCTATCTCTACAGTAGTTGGTGTCTTCGGTCCTTTTTAACAATTGAAACATTTCAGTAACTTAAGTGGCACTCTTAAGCATCGAGTAGCCAACTGCTCGCCACGATGTTAGTCAAATAACGGATCATATAAATCCTTAGATATTGTCTCAAGAAGTATATTATATAAGTATGCACTGGTGTCTAAAATTATAAAGTCACAAACACAATAAAATTATAAAGTTACAAACACAATAAAATTATAAAGTTACAAACACAATAAAATTCTAAAGTTACAAACACAATAAAATTATAAATTTACAAACACAATAAAATTATAAAGTTACAATTTTGCAATAGATAGAAATATTTTCTACTATTATTTTTAAAAGTGATATTATGAAGAGTGTAATTTAGGAAACAATTTCACTTTATGTGACTGTCATCTATTTAATAGTGATCAAGGTCATTTTCTTTTTTAATTGCAGTGGAATTTGAAGTTAAAAAGTTGAAATTTTCAAAAACTTTCAAATTTGTGTGTAAAATACCTTTTTAAAAAAGAACACCAGATGCAGAGATTTCTGGTAAAATGACAGTACGGATTCTTTTAAACGAGGTAAAAGAGAGTTGTTTTGGTAGACCAGAAGCTAGACAGTCATAGGTGGAAATCTCTCATTGGCTACTAATACCCATTACAGCTGTCTCCAAATTATAGCAACAATTTCATACATCAGGAACTATTCCTAAGAGGACAAAACAAGATCACCTAAGAGTCCCAACACCTACAGAGGACCGCTATGTGGCTTTATATGCTCAGGCGCCATAAAGGTATAACTGTTAGGTAGCTGTCTAAGAACCTCGCTGTTATGTCTGAAACAATGGTATCGAGACAAACTGTGTGAAGATAACCAATTGAGGGGTACATTCAAGCTCTAAAACCAATGGTGTGTGTTCCCCTTACGCAGTTTCTTAAAAGAGCTGTGGCTTGGAGTAGTGGAAACTCTTGGAAAGAGCAAGATTTGTGATGAATTGCGTTTCAGCACACAAAGCGATTTTCAACAATTCATCAGGAGAAAATCTGAGAAATGCTATCATTCTGCAAACATCAAACAGAATAGTCCCTTTGGTGTCACTAGCATCTTTGTACAAGGAAGAATAATGCTGGACACGCACACACCTCGGATGGTACAGTGACAGCAAAACGATGTAAAGATTAGATTCTTGAACCCTACGTGCGACGTTTACAAGTAGCTGTGGGTCATCAATTTGGTTTTATGGACAATAACGCCCAACCACGCAGAGCGACACTTTTTGACGATTATCTGGAAGAAAAGGGTTTTCGCCATATGGTGTGGACTGCGAAGTCTCCAGACCTAAATCCCATAGCACAGCTGTCTTCTGGGGATGCTCTAGGAAGAACCATTGCATGTCTACGACCACCTCCAAAGACTCTTCAGGCGTTAAAATCTGCATTTTTCAAAGAATGGTAATCCCATCGTTTTAATTAATAGCCTCCTTAACAGTATGAGAACACGTTGGGATGCTCATACAGCTGTACAAGGAGGCCACACCCCTTATAATAAGAACAATTTAAAATTATGGTGTATCCTGGTTTGACCAATGTCCCTGTCATTTGCACATCAGTCTTTATCAAACTTCTGTGCAATTTGTTTTTGTTACCATTTCCTACTTTATAGCATAAAGTATTAATATATCAAATTTTCATGCATCAATCCGAATCTTTGTTAAAACATTTCATTTTGTATGTTTACAACCTTAACTTGGGACACCTGTTAGGAAAAATAATAACTCGTACATATAATAGTCCCCTTTTTCAAATGTTATCTAAAATGCTAAAGATATAATAAGGTGTTCCTTATTTATAATTCAGCATTTAAAAATATAGATAATCTAGCTATTCCTAGTGATTCCTAAAAATAGTTTTTAGATATTAGAGATCAATCGTTTTGGTAGAAACATAGCTGGAGGTGTTCTTATCTGAAATTCAATCTAAGCCAGTTGTTAAAGCTGAAATATGTTCCTTACAATGGTTTCCAGAAGTAGCTTCTAGCAATGTGTCGATTTTTCTATCGATTTTTCTTGTTTTACTCGAAGTCAGGATCACTCTACTGTTCTAATATCCGGTGTTTAAGACAACAGCCTGAAGGAATGTTTTAGCTCTATTGGAAGCTTGTGCTTCTTTTAGATATATCCAGTATTCTTCTTTTTTTACTTCTACTTATTTTTGTGTTTGGTTCTTTCTTCTCGAAACGGTAGTCATTGTTAGGGCCCTGAGACCTTCTGAAGCAACTCATCAGAAGGTTTAGTCAGTTAATATCAAACAATTTATAATGTATATTCTAGACGTTTTTAGAGTTGTCAAAAGAATTTTCTGATATAATTTGTGAAACCTTCGAATGAATTCCTTTCAAAAGGAATTTCATCGACGAAACTTCTTTTGAGTCAATAATATACTTGTATGTACAAAAGTATGAATGTCATTTAACCCCTTAAGTAGTCAATTTTTTTGTCCAACATGTTCCCAAAAAAGGCACATTATTAATGCATTTAGCAAAGCATAATATTCAACAGAATGCGAATATGAAATCATTTTATTTTAATCTTCAATTTTTTAAAATTTTCAAAATTTTTTTTATTTTATAATTATGGAACACAAAAAACCTAATTGTTCGCTTTTTATAAGTACACTCTGCATGTTATGAAGAATGTTTCATATATCTTAAATAATTTCTCTTATACATATAAAAAAATTTCATGCTTGTATCTCCTTTTCAAACGATTGAGGATTTTATGTGTGTTTGTGTGCATATATAAATGCACATATAATTTGAAGTATGGTGTATTAACAAGTCTTGCACTATTATGAGGTCGGAGAAGCAACAAATGAAATGCAACATTACAAAATTACAACATAACAAATTACTCATTGTCTTGCCAATTCCTGTTCTTTATCGGATATTTTCAAGAATCTAAGTTCCTCGATTCAATGAAAAATTCTCGCCTTCAGCATAAATAAAATATCGGATGAGAAGTCTTTCATTCCTATGAACAAACTGTGCTTCTCTTAAAAACTCTAGCACTAATAATCTCACTAGAAGAATTGAAAATATGTGTAAATCAAAAATAGGAAGAAAAAAAGAAAATATCAGTGCCCGTACAGCATATGGACAAACTGGTTGTCACTAGATTTAGATAACCGTACGGTTTACGGGCAAACCAGTTAATGGGGTTAAATGTAATAATAGCATCTTTTACTATAAAAAAATCTTCGTAATCAAAATAAGACATCAAACTTTAATGTTTACCCTAGATGCATAAAACATCGATTTATCACATTAAAAATTGCATAATTTATCCCTAAAAGGAAAAGTTTTGAATTAATAAATAGTAAATAGTTTACATGACAATGCCATACATGAAATCAAAAATTTCCTTCATTTTTAAATAATTATTCGTTAATGCTTTCGCGTAACAACTTACGCCTGTTTCAAGATGCAATTTCTAATTAGCACGTCAAAAAAGGCACATCTATTTCTAAAAACTAACACATTCAGACATATATTATTATATTCTCAAAAAAATTGATATATTAAAAATAATAATTCACAATTTTGAAGCCGTAATTTAGTTATACTTTTGACTTGATTGCTCTTATTTCAGTTTTATCAATGATATCATTTATTCGTACAGCAAATGAAATCATTTTAGTTCAAAAAGTTTATTAACAGAATTTGATGTTTTTACTGGGTGTATGAAAGCAAATAGAGAAATTAAATGTTAATATATGTATATTAGATTATATGAATCTCATTGTGTTTCTTTGAGCATGTGCAAAAGTAGAAAATTTTTAACGGAAATTCTTAAAATGAAAAAATATATAGAATGCTATTTTATTTCATTTATGCTTACTGAAAGAGAATATTTAATTGGAGCAAAAATAAATAAATCATAAAAAAATATCAGGGGTTGGGAGTTATAAGAAATTACAAAACAGATTTTGTATGAAGTACGGCGAAACAGCATTCCAATGAGTACACTTTGTCTGTGTCATGTGATAGAAATCAGATGTCGTCAAACTGACGCAGTAGCTAGACAAAAATGAAAGTAAGGTTGAAATTTCGAAGGAAAAAGATGTAATACTAAATAAGTCATTTATTCATCAGTGAATTAATTACGAATTTCACCAGAGAAAAAAAAACTGCAAAGGCATATCAGTCAACATGCTCTGTTGGAGAGAAAATCATATCGAAAAACAAATGCGGTTGAACATATTTTTGTGAGGTAGATAGAGACCGCATAAAAATAAACGTACAAAAAAAATATTCAAATATTTCAAAAATTCTTACATAAAACAAACTAACTCGCGAAAATACCACAAAAAACTCTTTTTATGCGGTGGATAGGGACCGCATAAGAAAAGTCGAATTTATGAAATATGCCAATTATTTAAGAAATTTATGTAAGAGTACTTCCATAACAAAATAAATAATTAAATATTACACATGGAAATATTCTAAAAACATATAGTCTCTCATTTATATTCGGATAAGTCTTTAAAATGCACATACATAATTCATCGCTACTCATCGTAATCCAAAGTCCTGTAATGAATAAGTTTCAAATCGCTTTCGTCACACTTGAAGGAGCAATTTCAATTGATTTACTTTTTGGCAACATAAAGTACGAGATAAGTTTTTGTGACGAATGACGGGTGGTCAGTTGCCTGTCAATGTCACCATAACCAGCTATACACGATTAAAGCCCTTTTCGGAATTTTATACTCCTTTCTTAACTGGTATCTATTTTAAGAAAATGTTTTTCCAGTTAGTTGGAAAGCTAAATCCCTGCATATTTTTATCCGCTCTCAAAGAATTCGGCTTCTTGTCCATCTTCATAATTTATCAAATTCTTGAAAATGTCACTGTCATTGAAAGTTTCGTCTTCAATCAAGCGCGGGCTGCTGGAGCGTTGAGAGAAAGCAACTGAATGCGCATTGTCAGAAGACTATTTATAACAAATGAACAGAACGTCTTCAAGTGTCTACATTTCAGTGGCGTAACGTACACCCCCACATCACGAGGGGGGCAGGACTGTAGGGGCCTAATGCCTGACTTACGCTAAATACGTATTTACCCATTTATAAAATATTAAAGGCAAAACCCGACTTCCAGAGGGGTCCTAACATTCTCCGTTACACCATTGGTAAATAGATACAAAACGTTACACAGTTGAGCCAAAGTCATTGAAATTCCTACTCCGCATAAAAGAAATATCGCACATAAAAAATCGCACAAAAATAAAATCGCATACAAAAAGACCGCACAAAAACAGGTTCTACTGTACAAGACATCTTAAAGATGGCGATTTTAATGCTAGCAATTGAGAACATAGCAAAGCTGCGTTGAATGATAGGTATGAAGATTTGCAAATACTGTTTTATGAAGATGCATTTCAAACGCAGAGAAATTATTCGCTGAACAATAAGGGGAATATCATAAAAACTGATTGCTAATATTGTTTACACTCAATGGGAAAGATTCAGAAGACAAGGAAATAGGCTAAACGTACATTGAGCCAGTGAAACAAAAATCATCCTGACGAAATGCAGGAATCTTCTATATAGACAACACAAAAACTCTTTCTTGTGGATAATCTTGGTAGAAGATGAAAAATGAATATGTTATGACAATCCGAAACGCAAAAAATCATTGGTGGAATCCCGGTAAAGCAACATCCTCTGAAATGAGCCATTTATTACAGAAACTTAACCTATGCTTCTGGTGCAATGTGAAAAATGTGTTGCATTGCAAATTGTTCAACCCCTTAGCGGGCAGTGGCTAAAAGGTCTAGCCACATATTAAAAAAAATTTCTCCAAGCGGGTGATGAATATTTAATCTATCCACATGAGTTAATTGAAGCTATAACGCATAAAAATCAATACAGATGGTAGGACGATACCTTTTTTTCCATTTCATGTCCTTTGATGGGTAGTTAAAAACAGTTTTTCTCGGTGTAAATCTACAAATTGTAGTTTGACTACTATAAATATAATTTCTGATCTTTGAAAAAAATTTTGACGTGTCTTAAGTATATTTTTTTCTCATCTGAATGAATTAAGCAAATTTGCAATTAAAAAAAGATTTTATTTAGGTTTTTGAAAAGCTTTTATATGTGGATAGAGGCTCTATCCACTGCCCACGTAGAACAGAAAAATGATCTAGAAATTTTCGCTTTTCTCCACTTGAGAGAGAACACTTAAAGTCATGTGAGAATGTTGGGAGTAGAAAATATAAACAAACTTTGTTTACAATATGTGGTACAAGATTCTAGGGTTCGAAAATCTTTCATTGCAGTTTTTCTGCTCGGAGAAAATGTTTGCATATTATAAAGTTCCACAGTAAATAGCTCATCAAATTTGTGAAATAACTAATTTAAATTCTCAAAAATATTACTTTATCTCTAACTTTTTATACTAAAATTAAATAAAATATAAAAAGTGGATAGATACCAATTTCAATATAAATTTCTAGTATCTTATATACATTCTATGTAAGTATTCTGTGTTGCACAATTATTCTATTATTATTTAATTACACTTATACTTTGTATTTAATTGTTACTGAAATAGTTATTACATAAATGTTAATTTTTCATAAAGAGTTTATTGTAATATGATTCATTATTTCTGTCCTGAAAAGTAAGTTAAATGTCTTAAGTGAGCAGTCGCTATAACGTCTAGCCACCACCCAGGAAAAAAACCCTTGATCAGATATTTTTTGTGACTAAATAATATTTATAGAGGATGAGAACATTACATTTATCAAATACTTTATCATAGAAAAGTATATTTTAGCTTTGTGAGCGTTAAAGGATTAATTCCTATGTAAGTAAAACTGCTGAGCGTTACAAGCAACAATGTCTGCAATTAAGCCAGGAAATCGGTCGAAAATGTCCATTTATTGACAAATTTGCGTCTCTTGAAATTGCTCTTGCTCAAGCAAAGCATCATGTTGCAAAAACGGTCAAAGTTACGTTACTAATGATTGGCTGCTGGAAGTTCTGGAACATCCGGCCAATAGTTCTGAAATAGCTTCTTCTGATTATCGTCTGTTTAAATCCATACACAATGCATTGTCTTCTGTATACTTCGTGGACAAAGTGTGAAAATGAGTTGACGATTTTACATATCATAAAATTTTCAGATGACAGGAATGACACTTGAATTCCCTAAACACAAACAACTAATCAAATCTAATATAGACATTTCTATCATTGAAAAGATATTTTTAGTAGAATCGAGTATCGTACGAATGATCCTGTAATACGTAATACGTAAGATGGTCATAAGATTAGCATGACTTTAAATTGAAAATAAACACTGATCTCTAAGTTTTTAATTACTCATATAATCATCCGTGTACAACTCGTAATCACCCACTTTATTGAATTGTTTGCAGACCTTAAGAGTTGTTTTTCTTCCTAATTATTACCCAGCAAGCTTTAAAAGATATATTTAAATAAATATTTTTAATAAATTTAATAATTCAATTCGGTCACTGTAATATTTTGTAAGTTTTTATTTATTTTCTGGGAATATTTTTCCCTGAAATTTAAGATAGAGATAAAAAAAAAGTATCTTAAAATACTTAATGAAAATAATTTAATTTCTGTCAAATCAACAAAAAAATTCTGAAATTTCATTTAGAATAATTTTAAAATTTTTTTAATGACCAATAATCAAAACATAGAAAATGTTCGTTATTTTTCAAAGAAAAGTTAACAACACGACTAAAACATCCAAAACAATTTTTAATTAGTTCAAATAAGTTCCGATTAAAGAAGTTAAGAGAGAAATACCTCTCTAATGAAAAAGAGCTTAGGTTTCCTTCTTTTTCTTTTTAATTAAAATTTGATGTTTTTAAGTTGTTAAATTGTAAAAGCAAAAAAAAATTTTCTGTAAAAATCAGAATATTAATTTTTTTTTTCTTTTTGCTTGATTCATTTTATTTTTCCTGTGCGTGCGTGTGGGCGTATGTGCTTGTGCGTGTATGTGTAAAAGAAAAACAATCTTAATTTTTATACTATTTCCTGAAACAAATTTTATCAGATATTAATTTATTAGTATTATTTCTATTTGTAAGGAAAAATCTTATATTTTCTTAATTTTTTATATTAATTAAACTGAAAAAAAACTTTAATATTTTTTCTTTCCCATTTAGCTTGTATTATTAAAAATCATCTTATTTGTTTTAAGAAACAAAACTTCAAAAATATTTTTATTTTATTTTTACATACTGTGATAAAATTTTAATCGTAGTTTCTTACATATATGAGGAACAATGGATTTTACAGGATATGCCAATTTTTTTTTAAATTTAACTTTCTGCAAATGTAATTGAACAATAAAATATAAAATAACTAAATAAATAATATTAGTAATTTTACTTTGGTTCATTATAACATTTAAATCAATATCTTAAGAAATTTACTGCTTCTATATTTTACCAACTGATATTCTTACCACTGAATCAAGCATTTATTCGAAACTTCAGGAAGAAATTACAAACATTTTTGTGTCTCAATGCTTTTCAATCACTGTTTTTCTTGGTATATGAATAAAAGATTTCCTTGCATAATTTCCTCCTCTAAAGCGTTCAGTATATATAACTTAAAAATTATAATAACATGAGACTTGGGGAAAAAATTAAGATCTTTACTTACCCTGATTAAATCTTTACTCACTGTCAAAACTTCACAGAATACTATTTACTTAGATTCCAGACTTTCCAAAACTCAGAAATTTTATTTTTTAAAAAGGAATTTTATTCAACTTTATTTATCATATTAAAATCTTTATAAGGATTTTTTTTTCCAATTCCTGATTATATTAACAAGAATTATAGAAAATTTGAAATAAAAATTGAAGTAAGAATTATAATGATAATTAGATAATTACATCATAAATATATGAAATATTATGGACTTGATTTAACACATTTTGGTATTAAGGGGATTCTTTTTAAGTTGTGGTTACAATCGTGGAAAGGATGAGGAGGCTTTTATACTTTAAGCATCCATATTTATTTTAACACTATCTGGTATACCCGTTCTTCACACCGGTGAATTGAAAAATTAAACAATACAGACTGAAGGATAAAGGAGTTTTTAATGAGTTAATTTTACTTGAATCGTAAATTAACCAAAAAGAACCTTTTTGCATATTTCAGCTAAATAAAAAACCATGTTTGCTTAATTTTAAGTCTGTAGATATAACAGCTGATAAAAAAGATTCTTTTTTTAAATTTATAATGTGTAATACGTTAATATTAAATCTCTATATACAATATTGAATTTATTGAACAATCTCTCGATATACAATATTCAATTTAATGAACAATCTCTCTATATATACATTATTAAATTTACTGAACTATCTCTCTATATACAATAGTCAGTTCAAAACAGGTCTAAAAAACAGTAGGGTGAAACGAATCTGCAATTGGGGGGGAGGGACACGTGACCTTTGACACTGTTGATGGGGTGAGGACTGGGTTGGATGAAAGGAAGCCGCTGCAAGCAAGGGGCGAGAGGGATGCATGACCTTTGACACTGTCGATTGAAATAAATGATCCCTATTTGAAATGGATATTGTTCACCATTTCATTGGTTTTAATTTTATTTTTGAAGAACCCTAATTTTTTTTCCATAATAAAAGTAGCCTAAGTTATTTCTTATAACATTAGCTATCTGCCAGTGAAAGTTTCATCAAAATTGGTCCAGCCGTTTCAAATATTAGCCGGAACAAACAGATAGACAGACAGATTATCAGGCAGACAGACAAAAATTTTAAAAATTGATTTTTTCATATAAGTACCTTATATACTTTTAAATGCATTTAGTAAAAAGCTGTTAATTTCAAATTACAAACAGACACTTCATTTTTATTTATATGTATAGATAAAAAAAACTCCACGAACACAGCAAAACAATCAGCTACAAATCATAACACAATGGAGACATGGGCATGTTAGCGATACACAAAAGCATTCATCGTTCACTCCCAAAATCTCCTCTATTTATAGTCTTAGTCAACCGGAAGCTATTAGAATTGTATGATTTTGATTAAAGACTTTTTTGATTGGTCCAAATACGTGGATGATGCAAGATTGCATCACCCTGATGCATTCTCCTGATTTAAAAACAATAAGGTTTCCATTTTCGGGAGATAAAATTGTAATTATTTCCCGTTAAGCAGGTTAAGTAGAAATTAATCATCACTCAAAGTCTCTGAAGGCTCAAGACCGTTATGAATTCAAATCCATCGAGAGAAAATTTAACCGCATTATTATTATTATTTTATTATATATAGTATCGTGGCAAAGGGTTACATATACGTCTGTTGTTAGCCGTAGTTTAGAGCACCATACAGATAACAGCGTGATTTGACTTAGTTCCTCACGAATTTTGAGGGAGAATATCTTGAGAGTAATCTGGGCCCTCCCACCTGTTTTCCCCGAGGACTTACGGCTTTACGGCCATTTAAAGTACCCCCTGCCGCGAAGACACTATACATTTACAAACATCTGTCTCTTCTCCGGGATTCGAACCCAGGCCTAACGACACAGCAGTCAGCGTCACTAATCATTATACCGGATGGGTGGCAATTTCATCTAAAAATAGTATAAATAATTTGTTACGTCAATATTACTTTCTGTTGTGTTTGTTTTATGACGCAATTGTGATATTCGCAATCAATGCCATCCCTTGCATTATACTAGCGATTCAATGGAAACATGGCGAAATATTGACGATACAGCCAAGTTGGCATCAATTTTGGTGACTTGGAAATCCCATGGATGCTTCTGCAAATCACTGGAAAAACCTATAACATCAGGAACTATGACATAGGTGGGTTTTTCAAGAACGAGCTAGAAGGCTATAAATAGCAGTCACTAGCTGAAATTGAGTCAGTATTACTTCGGCTGTTGAAGAGGACGAGAGGTTACTTTTGGATAATCTTTAACATTACGTAAGTATTTTTAGACACTGATAGTTGTACTGAGCACTGTAGAAGGTGTAGGAATTTTCTGGTATTTATTAAGCAAATTTTAGTGCAGCATCCTGTATTTTTTTATTGCATTTTTTCCGCAATAAATTTCCATCGCTTCTAAAGAACTGTGTAACTCTTTGAGACTGATAGTGTACAATCCATGAGCCCCGATCTACTAACAATATAATTTGTGAGCTTTAAGATGATTGTTGTTTCTTCAATTAGTTTATACATTTGTATGGTGTAAATCAACATTTTTCTGAAGTTCAGTATTAATTACTTTATACAATTGGCTTAAGCAACAAATTCCTTCTTCATAATATGATTTTTTATAGCATTAATGTTTTCATGTGTTTTATGGATAATTGAGAATACCATTACAGAAATTAAATGCTACAATGGATAAAAAAAATCTCATAAAATATACCAATATAAAATTAACTAATTAATTAACATTAAATAAACTTCCCATTCTTAAATCTTTTTAGGAAATGTAACAGTTAGTAATTATATTCTTTTTTTTTTCATAAAACAAACTCCCAATATATTTAGAAAACATAAGTATTTTTACTCTTATGAAGTGTATATTCAGGGGCAGAAGGTTGCATGCTATATAACCATAAAAATAACTAATAATACTAAATGTACGATAAATAAGAATAAAACTGCAAAATATATTTAATAGAGACAAAAATGCTTAAATACAAGTCTTAATGATTAATTAAGTAATACATTTTTAGACTCTTCGAGGAAGCAAAATACGTAATCCTCATGAAGAAGAAAAAAGTTCTTTTGATGTTCAATTAACCATATTTTTAACAAGTACTTATTATCAGTGTAAAATAAGAGAAGAGGACTAATTTCTATTTTTTCTTAATTGCATATAACATAACTAATGAAATTGAAAGGTTTGCTTTCACCGAATCAACAAAAAGCTTAGTTAGTATTATCGTTATTTTATTTTTTTTTTTTATTCTTTTTTCTTTTGATATTATATGATTGTAAAACTCTTTCAAACTTCTTCATAAACTCATAAAAGTTTTACAAAATACATCAAAAATCAGTGAACTGTCTTATTATAAGTGTTTTCTAGAAAGTTTTATAATAACTGTACTTAGAGTTTCTACTTTTAGATTAGGTGATTGAAAGTCTTTTTACTACATAGCACAATTAGTTCACTGTTTATTTTTATAAAGAATCTCGAGGCACAGTTTAAGCCTAATCTTGACATACCTTACGTGATCAATCTTATATTTAAAAAAGTATGTTTGTGATTTTGGTGTGTTTGCGTCATCATTCATTTCTGCTTCCCCCACCAATGAAATAAACTTTAAAATATATATAATGGCTTTAAACAGAACAACCTATTTTTTCTATATATCAAGGTTCTTTTATCCCCTCTCCCGCCCCAAAAAAAGGAGATTCTTCTAGTAGTTAAACATTCCATATATAATAGATTTCCTTAAAGGTTAGTTTGAAAAGGCGTTAAAACCGGCTGCAGCTCATACCCATGAAGGAAACGTAATTTGTGGTGGTAGCTCCGATTAACTCATCAAAAACAACGTTTATAATTTTTAAAGCTCAGGAATTTACCAAAACCTATTTAAACCTCTCTACTTTCATTCCAAAAATTGAATTTAATATAATTTAAAATTACAAAAAAAACTTCACAACAATTATTCTCAAGCTTTAAATTTACGTTTCACATTTTATATACAGTAAAATCTAAATATTATAATCTAAAATATTTTACTATTGAAAATTTATTATTAATTCTAAATTTTGAAAATCCTCAAATTAATTTCGCTTCTACGCTACAATCAATATAGATTTACATTATTTTCATATGTACTTCAGCCGAACCAGAATGGAAGCCGGAAAAACCATCACAACTGTAGCACTACAAAAAAAATGTGTTTGTCGACTCCTACGCACGACTGGAGTTTACTCCTTGAGTACAGTTACTCCTGGAGTTTACTCCTTGAGTATGGTTACTCCTGGAGTTTAGTCCTTAAGTCTTTGATTATATAGCAGGCAAACGGCAAATAAACGCATCTCATATAATACTGAAACCATGCATATATTTTCTTTATTCTTTTCACACTTTTCATATTAATTCAGTAAAATGATATAAAAATATAAGATAAAATACATAAATTATGGTACGTAAATATATGTTACTCATAGTGCATGAGTACATTGTTAAGAAAGTTGATTTACTTTTCTATTAATATTATTGTGAGTATTAATTACATTCTCCCACCATTGTTAATCACTGTGACAAAAGGCTTGTGGTAACTAAAGTATGAAACTTGAACGTCTTTAGATTTACGAATCGTGAAAACATTGCATCAATATTTGTACCATTCCTGGTCACCCCAGTGCTCTACCAGAAAGAAAATCCAAATTAGGCTCTGATTTTATATAATTGTACTAATCTCAATCCTTCACCTTTATCGAAATCAGTATTGAAAGCGCCGCTAAGTATGAGTAGAAGTACATGATACTGTTTCTTCAGTAGTTTAGAACCACCTTCTGTATATACACTAAAGTTCACATTCAATATTTTATACACATATATATAACAATAAATGCTCTTAGAATTTAAAATAATAAACGGATTTAAAATCTTCATTATTTACATTCACCGTAAAAGAAAGACATTTAAAATTAAAGAAGCGCTTTAACATTTGGTTCTTTCAATTGTTTTCATATTTTCTTTTTTTGTTTGTTTCTTATAATGAAAAAAAAAATTTCACGTGCATTTCTTTACTCGACAAATTTGGTGATTTTCATTTATTATAGTCAAACTCATCTTCTTGTGTAACCTAGCAGCAGATGTGATTTGGACTAAATTTTTAATTTTTTGAGGGCTTAATAGTTAAGATATACTTTCCAAATTTCAAACATCGATAAGAGAAATAATGGTAGTTTTTAAACAAAAAAAAGGCAACAAAAAAAAAAAACGCGCAAATGAATTTTTGTAAAAAAGGGTATTAGATTAAAAGACAAAAACTTTTTTTAAAATACGTAATATTTAAGCAATTATTTCAATTTTTGGACAGAATATGGATAATAATGTTTGATAAACAGAAAAAAAAAACTTTCATGCAATTATTTTTATAAATGACGAAGTTATATTAAATGTTTGATTAAAATTTTGAGAATTTTTTGAAAAATTGTAAAAAAAAGTTTTTGGCATTTTATATTTTAAATCACTGATTCTAAAAGACCAAAGTATGGGCTTTTTTAGTATAGAATATGGATTCATTACAATTATAAGAAGTCCGTACAGAATTATTGAAAATTTCTTTTCATAAAAACGCATCGATATTGTCTCATTGTAGAAAAAATCGTAAAGAATTTGAAATATCGTTGTTTTTTAAAAACATTATACCGTACCATGGCGATAAAAATTATCTTTCCGATTATGTAATTATTTTTTGTCGTATTTCGTTAAGAAAAGAAAGATCGCAATTTTAAAAGCGAAGGAAAAGTAGAACCCCTTCCTTCTTTCTTCGGACAGAGATTTAGCACATGCACAGTAGCTCGCGTAACGCATTTTTGTTAACGCTTTTTTTAAATTTCACTCCTCATAATATTTTCATACCGGGGGCGTTATATGAAAACTGATTCTTAAGGAATATAAACTCGAAAAAAAAATCGTACATCAAATAAACCATTTTAGAAATATTTAAACATTTTTATTTTACGAGGGTATGTCAAAAAGCAAAGGGACATTTGAAATTTTTCTTTCCAAGGTTTGGCAAC
Source organism: Trichonephila inaurata madagascariensis (assembly GCA_019973955.1). Taxonomy (NCBI): domain Eukaryota; kingdom Metazoa; phylum Arthropoda; class Arachnida; order Araneae; family Nephilidae; genus Trichonephila; species Trichonephila inaurata. The sequence continues at coordinate 194,983 of BMAV01005306.1, forward strand.
AGCGCTAGTATCCAGCGCTGAATGAGGGGTAGTCGACAACACTTCTATGCAACGTGTCACTTTTTTTTTTTTTCGTAGTCGTTGGAGTGTAGGAGACCGTTCAACATGGCAGCTCCATAGTCGATATACACCAAAGAGGAAAGGAGGATGGTGATTCGATTTCTATTTACGGAAGGTGTGAAACCTACGATAATTATTCGTCACTTACAAGCGCAGTATGGTGACAGCTGTTTATCTCGAAATAAGATATACGAATGGATAGAGTGCTTCAAACAGGGAAGAACTTCTTTATGTGACGGCGAAAGATCGGGAAGTCCATCAACGTCAACCACTTAGCGTCACCGTCGTTGAGAGGACAGTGATGGAAGGAATGACTAGAATCCAGCGCAGATATCACACCTTCCACAAACAAAAAGAGAATCACTTTCCGCCTTGGAGCATATCGACTTTGGAACTGCCATGTTGAACGGTTTCCAGCTGCTACGAAAGAAGATGAGTGCGACACGTTGCATAGAAGTGTTGCCGATAACCCTTCATTCATCGCTGGACACTAGCACTGTTGTCAAAACTTGGAAAAAGAAATTGCAAATGTCCCTTTGCGTTTTGACTTGCCCTCGTACAATCAGCTACTATAATTTATTCAAAAACATCTGTGAATTATCCAGTCTTATACATTAACAATATAATAAGTGTATTACATCATCAATTAACTAGTGTCTTATGAAAAAAAGTACTTCAACATCAGGGTTAAGCTCTGTAACTTTGAAATTAAATTCAAAGCATGACACTAATAATTTGCAAAATAACATTGATTCAGGGAATTACATTGATAATAATATACCCTTAATGCCTACAATTTCATAATTACACAACCTGCCTGACTGTTTAACACAAAAAACATCCATCTTCGTGCCGTTCTGTTGGTGTTAATGTTAGTAATCTTGGCAAATATGACACGTAACAGACCAGACAGCATGATATGCATACTAAACATTTTCAACATTACTTAACATTTTCAAACACATTCAAATGTCGAAAACAGTCCACTAATCTGCATATATCACGGTTTCTTCACAAGGTAAGAAATCAATCAAATAATCCATAGAATAGGTTTCCGTAGAGAATAGTTTAAAAAGGTTTTGAGAACACACTACATTTTGAATTAATTTCTGTTATTTAAATACTCTTCCTATTTGTTACAAAATGTCTGCAAACTGTTAAAACCATGGTAAAGTTAAACATTTGTTTAAAGTCTGCCTTTTCTTTTCCGTTACTGCATAATTAATTGAAGTTAACATTTTAAATTAACTTTTAGGATTTTTAAGTCAATCATAGAACAAGCTTTATAAAACAAGTAATATAAAAAAATAGTTTTTAAGTCAATTCCTTCTTAGATCAACAACGAAAAATTTTATTTTAGCTACTTTTTATTAAATAGTTACAATTAATATGAATATGTATATACATAGGACAGAATCACACCATTAAGTGGTAATTAGTTTTTTAATTATCATTTAAGTATCGTATTGTCCTTTTAATTTCAGTCCAACTCAATGCTTTAACAAGTGAAAAAAAAAATCTTTTCAAGTTTTGACACAAGTCACCAAAATGGTCGCTAAGTCGCCAACGTGGCTGTATTTATAATTCTTTAAATAATTAGTTTTAATCAATTAATTTTTATTAATTATAATTAAATTAATTGTATTGTCATCCAAAATGATCCTGTATATAAAATTTCAACTCAATTCAGCGCTTTAAAATGTATTTTATTAACGATCGAAAATTCCACCAAGATAAATAAATAAATATACAAATATATAAATAAATAAATATATAGACAGTGCGAGCTAATAGTAGGAATTGAAAAAAGCATTCAACTTCCAGACATTACTGGTTTTTCAGCTCATAATTCATATTTTTAGTGAATTATGAAAGGTGTATTTTGGAACCACCCAAATCAAATTCTCAAAAAGAAAGGAATAGGAAATGAAAATCATAGCTAAAAATAAATTAAAAAAACTTTTTTTTAAGAGATGATATATATCTGTAATTGTATGAAATTCTGGTAATCAATTCATTTTATTTGTTTTTGAACTCAGTGTTCTGTATCATTATTCTAATGTATTTCTTTGCATGACTTTTCCTAATACTTTTTGGAGAAATTCCTTTTTTTCATGCGGACGTAATTTACTCAAATATAACACCAGTATACCACAAGCGTTTGAAAGTCTAAATTTTTTCAGAACTCTTACGAAAACGTTTAAACGTTAGAGTCCTTCCATGAATTTCTGAAAACAACAAAATATTACAGCTGAAAGTTTCTGTCCAGAATTCAAAGAATTCGAGTAAAATATATAGTTATCACTATATATACACACATATCTATAAAAAACAGAGATCGTGTTTTTTTTGCAGAATTTTGGTTAAGTATAGACTTTTTATAAATGAATCTATAGTAAAAATACTACCATAATGCCTTATTTTTTCCAAGTATTGTTTTCTTTCAGTATAGTTAACTTCAATTCTTGCGGGAGATTGCCTTTTTCTAACTTTATCTAAAAATGACTTCCAAGTTCAAGGGGTGAAATTAATGTTGTTTCCTTATTAAACTTTGCGTAGGCTGTAATGAGTCTTACATGTGTTCCTGAAAAAAGAAATAGTAGTTAATCTTCTCAATTGTTGATACCAAAGCAGTGAAAAACTATTTGCATTAACTTTAATTACATACTATGACGCAATGCTTTTGAACAAATAGTAAGCCTTAAATCTTTCAATATACCTGCAATATTTTTCTAATAGCTAACATTTTTCAAGTTGTACATTTTGCACTTTAATGTTCGATGATAATATTTTTAAATTTGAAATGATATTTTCTAAAAATTTATTCTTTATATACACTAATAGCCATCCAAAGTACAACACTCGAAAAATATTCACTAGACGTGAAATTTGCACATGCGTAGAGGCCCCTATAAAATGTGAAAATGATTAGCACTGCAGTGCTCATGCAAATCATGAGCACTAGTAGTCGCAAATGCCTTATAAACAAGTAATATAAAAGAAAAAAATTCGTAAGTCAATTCCTACTTAGGTGACCAGAGAACATTTTTATTTTAGTTATTTTTATTAAATAGTTACAATTAATATAAATATGTATATACATATGACAGAATCACAAAATTAAGTGGCAAAACCGAAATCAATTTTCCATTTTCCTTTTTATACATGGTGTTGGACTATTGTTTGTGTTTGTTACTATTTATTCATTAATTAAGTTTAACTAATGAATTAATTGAAAAAACTGTATTAACATCAAGTGTTAGCCATTACAAGATTAAAAAATGCATTTGAACTTGAATGGATAAATAGAAAGTATTTTATTAACGATTAAAAATTTGTACAAGATATATGGAGGTATATATATATATATGGAGATAGTGAACTAATAGTAGGAACTGAAAAAGAAGGCAGATGGTTGTTTTTTAGAAGTCTGCTTTCTCATTGTTTCTTTGCTTGAAAAGCTTTAGTTGAAGAGTGCAGAAATTAGTAGGGCATGTTTTTGAATTCCCCATGGAAAAAACTATCGTTTACAGAGATTGAAGATTAAATTTTTGATTGTGTTAGACGAAGTCAAGCCATAGTGAAGGTTGTAGAAGAGACAAATTGACCCAAAGGAAGGGTTGTGTGACGGCTCACGCGTCCTTTCTGTAACATAACCTCTGGGTTCTTTGACGGCCAAGATTAATGGCAAATCTTTTCCAACCCAAATTTAAGAAGTGAAATGAAAGTATAAATGCAAATAAGATAGCCTTTAAAAGGACAGAAGTTTTAGTAAGCGGGATGGCAATTTAGAGAAAGTTCAGTTTGGAAAAGGTAGAAGTGTAATTTGACGGCTTACCCAAGATTCACGGATATCTAGACATTACTACAAGGTGCATACTATTGCACGCGAGCCCAACAGCCTATCTGAAGGTGTTTGAACCGCTGCGTGGAATTCAAGATAGGAAGATTATTTTCCGAATTCGTAATATTATTAGGATTGAGAGTAGGCGGATAATATAATTATTTAGATAAGTGGTCCAAATTGCGCGATCCGATTTAGTTACGGCTACGTGTTTTGGTTTATTCTCACATAATATAAGTTTGTTCAATATATAAGAAATTTAAGTTAAACTCTTAATAAAGTCATATTAAGAATTCTAAAATGTCTATTCATTTCGAGAATCCCACACCTCTAATTCACGCCGACCCACAAAGATATGGTCGACAAAGATCGACCATATCACAGTTGTATCAGACTTTTCACATTACCAAGCACGTTATTTAACGGATCGTAATAAAGGATAGCAATACAACATCAAGAATCCTAGTACAATAAATAGAGAATGTTGCTTAACAATCGTCATCAGCCCTTATCATTCGATTTTGCTTGCAACATAAAAGGAATACATTTATTGCTGTGATTTCCTTTGGCTATGAATCAGAGGAACGTGCTGCTACATTGGTACATTGAATGCCGGACATGGAATAGTACGACGTAATAGTAACGAATAGTACGACATTGTATTTCCGAGCAAATAACGAATCCGCTTACAACCTCTCAATGATGACACTTTGATTAGAAGACCATGCATGATGCATGGTGAATCTCATTACCTTCTTCATCATATACGGTTTCTGGTCCTTCATCTGAAGTGTCATTAGGTTACGCTGCACACTTACCTTTTCTATTGTGCGTTACTGGTACACTCAATAGCCATCCCAACATTGCTGAAGTTTCAGAACCTGTTGTGTTTTTTTTCCTTCAAAGCTCAAATTCGACTTAACTTCAGCACGACGATATGAATCTATAAGAACACACGATGTTAAAAATTCTCCATTAACCAACAAATAGTATTGTAATGTCGTTAGGCCTTAAAATTACTTCATTACTTCGTAGCGAAAGGGAACAGACAGCTATTAGCGCAAAGGCATTTTATTTATGAATTAATTTTTAAAAAATTATATTCCTTATTAATTGTGCTTATCTTCCAAATCTTTCGCTTGAGAAAAGTTCAAATCAGATTTAATGTTCGTAGGTCTTGGAGTGACTGTCTCCTGGATGCAGCTTTCCCCACAACCCCTTTCGCTGGTATCACCCCCGATCAAAATCGGGAGTGGCTGCTCCGTAGACTCTGGCACTCCGTCTTTAAAAGGTCATAGTAATTCCATTCTCTTGGTCTTTGAGGTGCAGCTGCCCCTGCAACCTCTATCACATGCGTTCGAAGAAGAAGAAAGCTGATGTTCAAGATGATACAGAAGTTCCTCGCCAACTTTCAAACTGACCCCTTAAACCCCCTGGGTGGACCTATTTCGCCCTTCCAAAAATCTCTGATTGGTGAGCTTAGTAGATCTGCATATGGCTCTTCTCGTCTTTGTCCCAACTCCATTACTTCTTTGAGACAATAGACGGGCGCGACTGAGATCAACTCCACCACCGTATCTCGTACACCATATGGAGGGTCGATCAATAGACTTGTCACTTAAGCATATAGGATACCCTCCAGGGTATGTATTTATCACAACCGTCAGACATTCTTTTTCATTCAAATAATCCACGGGCCCCCTGGACGAGGGAATCAAACAATAGAAACTGTTTACAGGAGTATTCGTTCCATAGATCGTTGATACTAAAATCGGCTGGGTGTCAGAGAAGGAAATGGTGTGGCAACATCAAAGACATTTTCAGAATCAGCTCAACATCCGTTTTGCCCCAGGCATGAGAGAAGAATACAATGTCCCATTTGCGCATTCAGTTCACACCGTTACATCAAACTAGACAAGTATTGTCTGGAAGCGTTTGTCTAATGAGCCGAGGCTACAGTATACTGGTGCCTTAATCCTCTTATCTTATTCTAAAGCTCATAGAACACATGTGGTCTATTAAAGATAAATGTCTGTTCCACGAATCCAACATACTCCTGCCCCACTGCTGCATCAGATGAACTTTGGTAAAGTACGGAAGCAACATGGACTAAATACCCCAAGAATACATCCAAAGGTTGTTTTCTTTCAATGCCGAGTCGTGTCGCAATTGTTGAGTCGTGTTGTTATTTCAATCTTTTGAAAATTATCAATGCACTATGTTTAATAAATTTCTTCAAAATAAAACTTAAATTTATTTGTCATGATTTATACTGCTTGCCTGTAAATTTAAAAGAATTCTGCAACAGCTTTGTTAAGGTATCCGACGACGTTCGGAATCGTGATTTTACAAAAGTGTATAAAAGGATAATATTTATGATATTTAATATCACTTAGATTAGAAAACGTATATGAAATTGTTTTAAGAATATTATTACAATGAAAAATTATTTAAGTATAATATTTTGACAAAAAAGGAACATAGAGTGACCAATTTTCAAAACATTCTCCTTTTATGAAAAATGCTTCTATTATAATAATATTTGTCTTGTATATAGTTCAGACCAATGGCGCACACAAGAAGGGGGTCCTGGAGGTCCGGACCCTCCTCCCCCAAAGCCCTTGATTTTTTTCCGATTAATTATAATTCTAAGTATATAGTACGTAAAATTTAATTAATTATTTGTTATTAATGATTAATTTTGTTCATTAATACTAATTATTTATTCAAGAATTAGTTTTTTTTCTGTGTTTTGTTCCCGAAAATCGACAAAATCAAAAGGAGCATGAAACAAGAATGGTGAACTTTCGCTCCCGGGCCCCCCCCCCCCTTTGAAAAATTCCTGTGTGCGCTACTGGTTCAGACCTCTCTAAGGAGGCTGAACTAGAATTTTTGAAATATACAACTTAGAAGTGGATTTATCCATATTTTAAGACAACAGAGGGGAGAAATTTTGAGTAAGACTCCGATAATTATTTCAATCGGTTGTAACTGGGAAAATGAAATGAATTTTTCTAAAATCCTAGTACCAGACTCTCTGGAGAAGTCTTTATTTTTCATAAGTAAAATATTATTATTATAGAAGTATTTTTTTATAAAAGGAGAACTTTCTGAAAAAAAGATTATTCTAAGTCAATTTTTCTGCTAAAATACTCTATTTAAATAAGTTTTTTTTCGTCATAATGTTCTTAAAACCATGTTAGACATATGTGTTCTAATCTAAGTGACACTAAATATCATGAAAATTATCTATTTATGCACTTTTTTAAAATCACGGTTCCGAACATAGTCGTGTACCTTAAACTAAATTCGTTCTAACTCCTATAAATCAGAATTCAAACAGTGTTATATTTAATATAAAAGCATAAATTAAGTTCGCATTCATAGAAATAGCTTTAAAATCAATTATTATTACGAATCTACTATTTCTTAGTTCTAATATTCAAAATTATTTACGTAGGATTTTTTTTCTATAACTTAAATGAGAGCTCACGTTAAGAAATGCAGAATTTCCTTCTTTTTGGACTTTATGTTAAATTAATCAATCATTTTCTTTCATTGTAATTAGCTTTTGAAATATTTTTTAAATGTCATTATGAAGTGATATCAAAGTGGTTATAAGTGAAGTAGTGGTCAAAGAAATATTTCTATTCGAAATATGTTATGAAATTAATTAAAATTTTAAGATAATTTTAGCGACTCTGCTCACATATTTAATAAAATTGCCTTGCTTTAGATGAAAGCTTAGAGAAAATAGTCAATCCGTGAATATCTGTAATAGTATATATATGCTTGAGTATGTGTAGATTAACACGCTTTACATTTATCCATCCTTACTTTGATATATTTTTCCCCACGATCATTTCGAACCGTTTGGGGGTGTATTTCCCGGACTGTAGAAAAGCGTTGGACATTTTCAAAAATATGACAATTTGGTTTACAATAGAAGATGCAAAAATTTACATTCTATAAAATTTTATTTCCCAAACAACTACATTTAGTGAAAATGTAGTATAAATAAATTGAAAGTTAAGTATTAAAAATAAGATTTGAAAGTTTTCCTGACATCTGTATATTATTTACAAACATGTCGAAGTTTAAAAACGTTTTGCATATCAAGCCTGAAAAATATCCATAGGCGAGATAAATTGGATTTCTTTGTTTTCTCTTTGTTTATCTTTCTTCGTTTATTGTTTCGTATAAAAAATTTCATTTTAATACCACTTTAAGCAAAACAGTACCTGTGAACCATAAAAATATTTAAAGGAACATTTTTCAAATTCACATAACTGACGAAATTATCAAATTTTCATAAATTTCCCGGTTATCAGAAAGCGTTCATTTAAATAGGGATCAAAAATTTGAAAACTGATCAAGATGCAACTTATAAAACTCCCAGAATGAAAATAATTTTGAAAATAATTAGAATATCACGATTTAATTTAAATAAAGAATTTGTATTCTTTGTTTAAAATTTATTATTCCATAGCTAAATTTAATTTAAATACTAATATAATTTCGCAGACAAGCAATTGCCCCAATCAATGTAAATCCTAACCTATTTGAGTGACGAATAATATTTGGCTCTTACTATAAATTCCTCTTATTGCAAGGTATGCTAAATGGAAGTAGAAAATAAATTCTGGATGTAATTTTAAACTTATAGAAAGAAAAGAATCACATGAAACTTCCAAAAAAAAGTAATAACTAATGAAAAAAGAAAGTGCGTGTGAACTTATGTACACTGGGGGCCAAGGACAAAAGACTGTCACGAGCAGAGTTGAACGATATTAACCTTCAGTCAATCGGACCAGCCAAAACCGAGATAATCACGATTTAAATAATTTTTAACACCCCCGCACAGGGACAATAGGACCACTAACATGGGGGGGGGGGGGT
>BMAV01005306.1:234898-251412 GCA_019973955.1 Trichonephila inaurata madagascariensis
TCAGTGAATAATTTAACTAAGAGAAAATATACTTACCTATTTCAAGGATTTTTCTATTTGTCTTTCATAATTTGAGAAAATATCCAATAAAACTGAACTAAATTATTCCAAATGTGCGTGACCTTAATAAAGGACACAAATCACAGACACTTTTTGCTAACATTACAGGAAAGTTATATGCAAGCAAAACTGTATTGTAATTTTAATGTCCTTTGATGATCGACAAATATCCTGTTGAACTTTTTCTTGCTTGTGTCTTTTTGACAGGGTGAAGTGCATTTTGTGGTATACTTATGGCTTCATATTTTCTTGATAAAGTTCTTAATGTAGCTATTGAAAATTTTCCTTTCGTTTCATGTTTATTGCTTTTCTCAAATTTACTTTCGCTAACATGATTAATATGCATTATTTCAGCAAGTGTTTCCCTTGTTTGATCAGCTTTAATTTCCTTTCAGAGATATCAAAGATGCCCAATTCTTTTTTATATTCTGCTCATTTACATTTATAAACCATAGTCAGTCGTACATCACAATTAAAACCACTAAGTTATTCATAGGGGGAAATGCAGCATGTTTAAGAAAATATTTTTGAAAAATAGTGGTCGTGCCGGGAACTCGGTCTAAACAAGTACCTTAAAATTCTAAAAAAACGTTTGCCACTCCCAAAAAAGGAGATATGTTATCAATTCATTTTAGCTCCCATTAAGACTGTCATATTAGAGAATTCTCGGTCAAGGTCATTGGTAACAAATAAACAGTTTTCCCACACAGAATTAACGATTTTTGTATTATATGTTTCAGTACACTCACATAAAAATAAATCTTGGCCAATTAATCCTTCAAAGTGCTCAATAAGCTTATCCATGTAATCATAAAACTCTTTCACATCGTGAAAAAAAAGCGCAACAGAATTATATAATTTACAACTTCCCTAAAAAAAAGGGATGCAGATAACCATACCAGTAAGTTCGAAAGCCAGCAAAAGTAATATTTTGGGTTAAAAGAAACGTAATAAAAAATCTCTCATCGTAGGATTACAGCAAAGCAAACAAAATATTTTTTTTATTTAGTTATAGGATCAAAGATAGCTAATGAGCGTTCAAAGTAGAATCTTTTATTTTTGATGACCTTTTTTCACCAGATGATATATATAAATATCAATGTAACTCTGTATATTTTTATTATATCAGAAAGTATTTTGTTTTTTTTTTTTCATTCCAGTAAATTTTTTTTTTTAACCTTTTATTTTCGATATGCTCGCGCCCCCCTTGAAGGATTATCGCGCCCCCCCCGGGGGGCGCACCCCACAGTTTGAGAAACACTGTTCTAGACAAACTAAACTTGTTGGCAAAACGACAGTAGTTTCCAGTACAAAAGTTATTATTCGTCGTACAATTAGTACTAGTAATCTTAGCAAAACAAAACTCCAAATTGGGAGAGGATTAAACAATCCGATCTCAAATTAAATTCCTCTGTAACCATACTGTTCACCCCAATTGTCGCGAACCAATTTCCACCACTTTCTAGAAACATCAGTACAATTATGAGAGAGTCAAGAATAGCCGCGAATTTTCTCAAGTTCAAATATTGCATTGTCATCACCGAACAATTGTCTACTCAACAAAATATAACCGAATAATTTGATAACAAAAATGTTTTGTAACAGTAAACCATCAAAATGTCATACACAGTATCCCAAGCATTGCTTCTAAACTATGCACGGCTGGATACCACATTGGGAGTAGATAAGAAGTGCCGAAAGAACTGTACCTGAACGATCCATAGTTTACGAGAAATAAACGAAAAACAAAGTATAATGTCACAGCTGGTGCAAGGAAAAAACACTGTATCACTCATAAACAGCATTATTTGCAAATATTTAAAAGGCATATGTTCAAAGAGTCCGTCGTGCATATCAGGGCAGGCTTGGGCAAGCCGTGAAATAGAGGAATGCACACGTCGCAGAAGTGTGGTGTACACCGAAGTACAAGCAGAATATTGACGAGCAACTAAATCCGTTTGTGTAGTCACAAAATCTCGATGTACCAATTTCTTAAGATTTATCCAGAAAAAAAATATAGCACTGGGAGATCTGTTGATTGTGGTGGCCGTAGAACCAGACACCCACATCCTATCTAGTGGCCAGGGAATTCCAAATTCATCCAATCACGTTCAAGAGCATAAAAATACGCCGAAGCTCCATCATGTGAAACACCATTCATTCATCAAAATGCATCACCATTTGCCGTATTTTTCTCGTCAGCTATCGTTCATATAGGTACAGTTCTTTTGGCATTTTTATGTACTCCCAACGAGTAATTTGGATACCCAGAGTTAGGGCACTATTAATGGGACACTCTGTATTAAGTTCTAGTAACATCAGATGTGTAAATATTGTAGCAGGTTTTATAGCGTATTCCTTCCGATTAATCTTTTGGGTTTCGTTATGATGTTGTTTGAATTGAAAACCGAGCCATTGCCATTATGAATATGCAAATAGACATTATTGTTTAAATATACCTGAAGTGAGAGCATGAGAGAGAAGTGAAATCAAAATATGCGTTGAACAGTTGATGGATGCGAGTAGTTTGAAAAGTACTTAATAATTATACTGAAGTTTGTCTTTGTAGAACGGTCTATTCAGATTTACCAGAGAATATAAAAAGTGTCATTAGAATAGCTGCTCAGTCTTCATCAAAAGATAAGCATTTATCGTTTTGTTGTGATTCACAATTATAGAAACCGCTCTTATTCAATAGTTTTGCTATAAATATTTTGAAGTAAATTCAGTAACACAATTTTAAAAATATTGCAATTTCTCTGAATCACTCGACTCTTAACGGCCCTTTGATTACAGGTTCGGGACAGAATGGCTTTCAACAATTCCTGATTTTTAAGCTACTTTCATATTTCTTATCTGCCCTTCGGTTTTAATAATAAATTCTACTAAAAATATTGCAGAAATATATACATATGCTACGTGACGTTGGAAAATGCAACTTCAAGAGTGACTGGACAGAAGAGAGGACACTCTCACTCGACAGACAGCATAAATAATAGATGACTTTTATTTAAAAAAGATATTCGTAACGCAGAGTGAGAAAATCTTCAGCTTAGTAAGTTGTAATATTATCGTGAATGGCAATACAATACGTCTACAACATGTTTTGATAGAGATTCAATGATAATATAGATGGCATCCTGAGGAACGTTTCTTCATTCCCTAACAACAATTTGCCAGAATTTGGGTCGAGAATGGTGTGGTGAATGGGCATGAAAGTAACTTTCCAATGGCTTAATAGATATGTGTTTGATAAGTGAGAAATCAAGAGAAGGTTGATAGTCAAAGAAGTACTTTGTACATCTTTCAGAGAATGTTAGCTGAAGCGTGCAGTGCAAACATTATTTTGCTGGCAATGGGTATTTGGAATCTCCAAAGGAAGGAGAAAAACATCAGCAGCAGCACATCATTCATATATCATTGAGCTGTCATAGTGCTCTGACTGCAAACCAAAGGTGGGCAGAGCTCCTATCATAAGCGATGGCATCCAAAATCAGGAAATCTAGTTATCCTGTAATAGAATATTCCTCAAATGTGGCTGAATTTGATTTTCTGCTATGTCGACACCACAATTGTACACTTTGATTATCATTGTAAAAGAAAAGGCCTCATCTCTAAGAATTCGACTCTTCGATGTGTTCTAGCCCGGAATCATTGCAAACCGAGTCGTTCAAGCTGTGATGTCAATGACAGTCTTCTAAAGGGATTCCAAGAATACGGGCCTCTAGCAGCCAATGGGTAAAGTTTCTAGTTGGTATGAAATATTAAGAGCGTGACAGTAGAAATGACTTGCAGCATCACTGCCACTTGTTGGTAGATGCGTCAATTCACTGTTTACCTGAACTCACCGGCACCTCTAAGACTTGTACATTTTCTTCTACCAATCAAGATTTCCCATTTTAAAATCATCTGTCTACTGGAACTGACTCCGTTGGTGGCAGCTGGGAATTCTTTGCTATTACACGTGTTCTTTGAGACAAAAAAAAATATCTATAACCCTTTAGCGGGCAGTGGCTAATAGGTCCAGCTACATATTTAAAACAAATTTTCTCCAAGCGGGTGATGGATATTTAGTCTATCCACGTGAGTTAATTGAAGCTAAAACGCATAAAAATCAATACAGATGGCAGGACGGTACCTTTTTTTTTCATTTCATGTCCCCTGATGGGTAGTTAAAAACAGTTTTTCTGGGTGTAAATCTACAAATTGTATTTTGATTACTGTAAATAAAATTTCTGATCTTTGAAAAAAATTTCGACATGTCTTAAGTATACTTTTCTCTCATCTGAATGAATTAAGCAAATTTGCAATTAAAAAAAAAGGTTTTATTTAGGTTTTTAGAAAATTTTTATATGTGGATAGAGGCTCTATCAACTGCCCTCATAGAACAGGAAAATGACCTAGAAATTTTCGCTTTTCTCCAATCGAGAGAGAACACTTAAAATCATGTGAGAATGTTGGGGGTCGGAAATATAAACAAACTTTGCTTACAATATGTGGTACAAGATTATAGGGTTCATTACAGCTTTTCTGCTCGGAGAAAATGTTTGCATATTATAAAGTTCAACAGTAAATAGCTCATCAAATTTGTGAAATAACTAATTTAAACTCCCAAAAATATTACTTTATTTCTAACTTTTTATACTAAAATTAAATAAAATATAAAATGTGGATATATACCAATTTCAATGTATATTCTAAGTATTCTATATACATTCTAAGTATGTTTTATGTGTTGCACAATTATTCTATTATTATTTAATTACACTTATACTTTGTATTTAATTGTTATTGAAATAGTTATTACATAAATAATAATTTTTCGTAAAAATTTTATTGTAATATGATTCATTATTTCTGTCCTGAAAAGTAAGTTAAATGTGCACTGTGGCTATAACGTCTAGCCACCACCCAGGAAAAAAACCCTTGATCAGATTTTTTTTGTGTGTGTGTGACTAAATAATGTTTATAGAGAATGAGAACATTACATTTATCAAGCACTTTATCACAGAAAAGAGTATTTTAGCTTTGTGCCCGTTAAAGGGTTAATGGCTTCCCTTGCATAAATAATGGCTCATATATTGCTCGATCTGCAGGTTTCTTTCCTTGTATACTAATCAACATGTGTCAGAAAGCTGCGTACTTCATATTATTAGTATTACTCTGTAAGGTACTTATAATATCTCAGTAAGGTTCTCATAGCCTGGGATGAATTAACAATGCCTCAAAAATGGGCCTTGCAAGCTGTCTACACGATACTTAAAGATCTGCGAGAATGTCAGAAGCTGATCAGAAAGTTGGGTTGTCGGTTGTACCACCTTCAGCATCAGCAAATGAATTCATTGCTTGCCTCAGGTCCTCAACACCTGGTATAAAATTAACAAATTATTTTGAGCACCACCATGTCAGTTCAACTGCAAGGTGAATCAACGCTCCGATCATTTACATGACAGTTGTTTTAACTTAGTAATGGAGAAATTCCCATAAAACCAGATGCGAATTGATTACATTCCAAGATCCTCCTCGCTTAAGGTATCCGAGTACGTTCGGAACCATGATTTTGCAAAAGCGTGTAAATGGATAATATGTATCATATTTAGTGTCCCTTAGATTAGGAAATGTATATAAAATTGTTTTAAGAATAATGTTACAATAAAAAACTATTTAAGTATAATATTTTGACAAAAAATGAACATAGAATGACCCATTTTCGAAATATTCTCCTTTTGTGAAAACTGCTTCTATTATAATAATATTTTCCCTGTATATAGCTTAGACCTCTGTACAGAGGCTCAACTAGAATTTTTGAAATATATAACTTAGAAGTGGGTTTATCCATGTTTTACGACAACAGGGGGAGAAATTTTAAGAAAAAAACTCTAATAATTATTTTAATTGGTTGTAACTCTGAAAATAATGTGAATTTTTCAAAAATCGTAGTTGAACCTCTGTACAGAGGTTTGAGCTATATACAGGCGAAATATTATTATAATAGAAGCATTTTTCACAAAAGGAGAACATTTTGAAAAAAGGTTATTCTAAGTTAATTTTTTGCCGAAATATTGTATTTAAATAATTTTTTTTGTCAAAATGTCCTTAAAACAATTTATACATGTATTATAATCTAAGTGACACTAAAGATCATGAAAATCATCCATTTATGCGCTTTTTTTTTTAAATCTCGGTTCCGAACGCAGTCGGATACCTTAACTCGGATAAAAAAAACTTGCAGAAAATATCTTTTCAAACATTCAATAAAATCACTGAAATTATGAGTGGCTTTGTGAATGAACAATTTGAGTGCGAAAAAAAATATGACATTGTTAACACGATCAATAAAAAATTCCAGGGCCTTCCTCTAGAAGACTAGAAATACTACAAATCAACTAACACTGCCACAAACAAAATGCAGACTGTTCTCTCTCCGGTACAATTTTTGAACACTTTGAACTTTCATTTATGCCCCAACAGAGCTTGTTCCTCAAAATTGGAACAGTTATAATGCACCTAAGAGAAATTTGGGCACACCAGGACTCTGCAATAATACCAGATTCGGTAAGAAGCTCTATTAAAAAAACAACGCTTCTAACTGGCTGTACAAAAGGAAAAGGCATTCTCATTCTACAAATTCTGATTATCTCTAAAAAATGCCCGGAAGTTTCAACCATTTATCTTTTCTCATGGTAATCAATAAATCACAAAGCCATTCGTTATCAGTGATAGGTATCAACCATCTAGAGCCCTTTATTTCAGTGACAACTTTATGTTGCCTGTTCGCATATTGGTAATACAGGGGAATTAAAGAAAATTTTCATCTACACATCTAACGGAAGAATAAAAAATATTCTGTATCCACAAACATTCCTTGAAATTTGTATTGATACTGAAATATTTTTTCGTCAAAAGTATGAAAAAAATAAATGCGTTTTTTAATTCTCTATTACATTTCGTTGTCTTATTTATCTTTACTAAGTGACTTTTTTCAGTAGTCTCATTTTTCTTTATTAAGTCACTTTTTCAGATGAGCCCGGTAAATAATAAGTAATTTAGCTGTATTTATATAATTGAATCCGCTATTTTATTTAAAAAGTAGTTCTTTCCTTGAAATATAATTTGAAGCTCACTTAAAATTATTGACCATATCAAATTTTTGACCAAATTTTTGATCAAATTTTTGATTTTTTTTATTCAAAAATTTGACCATATCAAAAAAGTTGTATCCTTCGTCACTATTGTTATATATTTTAATTAACCTTTGCAAAACTAATTTTTATTTCATAGCTAGAAGATGCTAGTCTATATATATAAAAATGTATGTTTATAAAAATGACCTCACTTCACTCCAACACCGTTCAACCGATCATCATAAAAAATGTCATGTATATGTATTTTTTTTGTAGAGAAGGTTTTTGTGCTATCCTCTTTGTTGCATCTCCCCTCCCACAGGTGACGCTACAGTTTATAAATTTCTGTGCCATTCAATCAATCACCAAGTTGCTAACAGGATCGCCAAATATGATGCCAACTTGGCTCTATCGCCAACATTTCAATGTTTCCGTTGAATCGCCATCATAATGTAGGCAACGGCTTTGCTTACGAATATTACAATTTTAACATTATACAGATACATCAGAAAGTAATATTAACGTATTAAACATCCAGGTATAAATTGTTTACGCTATTTTAAGTGTTCATTACACAAAATTTGTAACAATGTGTCACTTTTGCTGAGCAGAGATTAGCTTAGGAAGGTGTTTTCAAAAATCGACCCACAAGAGAGTTACTGGACAGTATAAATAAACTTTAAAAAATCCTTTTGAGCAGTTATTAGATCCACAGACTTAAAATTTAACAAATATGGGTTTTTTGTTCATCTGAAATATGCAAAACTTTTTTTTCCCACGTAAAATTAACTCATTAAAACTTCTTCATCCTTCAATTCATATTTAATTTTTCAATTCACCCGAGAAAAGAACGGGTATATCAGCTAGTTATTTAGTAAAAGAAGACTTTCATGATGTCAACAATTTTTTCTTGTCACGATGTAATTTACAAACTTAGTTCATTATTCACACTTTATATATATATATATATATATATATATATACGATCAAAAATATACTGATTTGACAAAAAAATTTCTATGTATGCTTTTATATTTTACATAAAACATCTAATTGCTTTCCGCATTAAAAAATTTCAATCATACAATTGTATATGTATTAAATTCTACTTAAATGTATTTTATGCAATTATATTTGTAAGAGAAATGCATTTATTATTGTTTCTTTTTTAAGTGTAAAAAATGTTGCTATTTATACCAAAGATTTTATTCATGTATAATATGTGAAACAAGTTTTTAAAAATATTTAAAATAAATAGTAATTGGTTAATTTTCATTGTTGCATACAAAAAATCTGTGAGAATCGATGACATGAATGACAATCAATACAGTCAAATAGATTGTCATAAGGCCAAATTGAACGAAATTTGTAAGTACCTAAAAAGTAAACTTTTGTTTGAAAAATAATTTTATCACATATGTAAGGTATGTTCAAAAAGTATCCGACTTTTGGCCAGAAGAAAACATCTTAGTTATTTAGCGAGATTAGGCTCCTAATCAAATTCAAAGTAGATCCCTTACGTTTTCCCACACAAAGCCCAACAATCCTTCCACATCCGAAAACACTACTGGTGGGGGCAATGATGTTCAACTCCGCCAACGCATTCTGCCTTATCTCATCTCTGATCTGAAAACGGGATCTTTTGAATAACCTTTTCATTTGGGGGAACAGCCAGAAGTCGCAAGAAGCCAGGTTCAGCGTTGATAGTATCCAGTAGGTCCTGTGCAACCACAAGGCGGAGTTTTTCTGTTCCACGGACAGAAGCTTAGGAACAAATTTTGTAGCTGCTCTGCACATGATCATACAAAATTGCATTTGGAGAACATGTACTGATCTCAACTTGTTCAGCAATCTCTCGTACGATTGAACGACTATCTTTCATTGTCAGGTATTCCACTAGGGATTGAAAAACTGGTATATCGGGATACCGAATACCGGTATTTTGAGCCATTTGTATAATTTTGTAATACCAGTATTTAGAAATTTAAATACCAGTTTTTCGGTATTTACTAAAAATTTTTAAAATTGTTTCCATTATATGTTCAGGAATCGCTAACATAGCAAAATAGTATACGTTTTTGTTTTTGTGTCTCCCTAATGAGTAAAATTAATCAGATTGTGGACATAAAGTTGCACGGTACAATTAAGAGAAGTGATAAAATATGTAAATCATCCAAGGAGGTGGGCCAAAACTACCCTATTACAGCTCAGAGCGATACTGCACACGCGCAGGAGTCGTAGTCTGATATTCGTATCTGTGGTAAAAAAAGATTGTAATTGTGAAAAAAGTGTGTAATATTTCGATATTTTTTGAGTTGTTGAATTTGTTATTCACACTGTATTTGCATAACATACTTTAGGGCTCAAAATATTTTTCAGATTCATTATATATATATATATTCATAAATAATAACCCATAATAATGAATAAGAATAACTTTAAACAACATAAAAATTTAGTTGATAATACTTAGTTTTGGTTTCATTATTTATATGATGAAAAGAATATGGTGGCTCAGTGTAAATAAGATGCTTCTTTTCTTTTTCGGGATGCTTTATATACTGTTATAATTTATAAGTTACACATTATTTTTTTGTGATATTTTCACTCTCTAATAAAATTGGCAAATGAAACAAAGAAATACCTGTGTTTTCTTTCTTTTTCTAAAATTTCTATTACCGGTATTAAAACCGATATCCAGGTATTAAGATCTAAAATATACCGAATACCGGTATTGCACTTTTGGTCTGATATTGCAATCCATATATTTTCCACCTTGTCAATAACAGTTGCATTTCGAGTGGTTTGTGGCTTCCCAGAACTCTGGTCACTCTGTACCGACGTGTGACTACTTTTTAATCAGTTAAACCCCTCTTTAGTTTGTGTGACCCCCACAAATTGCTGAAATCCAATTTGTCTTTAAACACTTGCTGAATCTTACTAATTGTTCCACTTAGAAAATCACCAAGCCTTTGACAAAAAATTTGATGCAATATCTCTGTTAAAAGTCGTTCAGTCATATTTAGAGAAATAAAAATCCGGTACACAGAAATGAAGGAATAAAATTCAAGCTTGCATTAATCCTTCCGTTGCGTACAGTGGCGCCTTTTTAAGAATATCTACTGTGCGGAGGAAAATTCAAGGTCCGCGATATTTTTTTAACAGACCTTGGTATGTTCAAATACTTAAGGTATCCGTTCAGAACCGTTATTTTGCAAAAGCGCATAAATGGATAATTTTCATGATATTTAGTGTCACTTAGATTAGAATACATGTATAAAATTGTTTTAAGGATATTTTGACAAAAGAAATTATTTAAATACAATATTTTGGCCCAAAATTAACTTAGAATAATTTTTTTCAAAATGTTCTCCTTTTGTGAAAAATGCTTCTATTATAATAATATTTTGCCTGTATATAGCTCAGATCTCTCTACAGAGGCTCAACTACAATTTTTGAAATATATAACTAAGAAGTGGGTTTATTCATATTTTACGACAACAGAGGGGAACAATTTTAAGAGAAAAACACCAATAATTATTTTAATTCGTGGTAACTCTGAAAATAATGTGAATTTTTCAAAAATTCTAGTTGAGCCTCTGTAGAGAGGTCTGAGCTATAGACAGGCAAAATATTATTATAATAGAAGCATTTTTCACAAAAGGAGAACTTTTTGAAAAAAGATTATTCTAAGTTAATGTTTTTGCCAAAATATTTTATTTAAATAATTTTTTTTTGTCAAAATGTCCTTATAAAACAATTTTATGCATGTATTCTAATCTGAGTGACACTAGATATCAAGAAAATTATCCATTTATGCGCTTTTTTAAAATCACGGTTCCGAACGTAGTCGGATACCTTAAGCAGAAATTTGCTTCGTATTCATTTTGCAAAAAAATTGTAGAACTTACAGATGTAGAAAATGTAGTGGATTAAGTCAGTGTTTCTCAAACATTCTATACTTGCGATCCAATTTTCAATCATAACTTCATCGCCACCAACTCCATACAATAATAATGCATTGAATTCAATAATAACATACTTTGACGAAAGGCTACAATACGACTTTAATTATGAGCCGTACAAATTATAAAGATATGTATTAAATTTTATATATA
This sequence comes from Trichonephila inaurata madagascariensis, assembly GCA_019973955.1. NCBI lineage: Eukaryota > Metazoa > Arthropoda > Arachnida > Araneae > Nephilidae > Trichonephila > Trichonephila inaurata. The sequence continues at coordinate 246,201 of BMAV01005306.1, forward strand.
ATTTTATGATATACCCATAGGGTCATTGGTAATTATTAAAAGTGTTCTTAACTTAGTACTGTTAAATTAATTATGGAACACATCGTGCAGTACTGATAGATTTATAAGTGTATTATATCAGTGCAAATATGTATTTTATTTTTTATTATCTCAGATTGTATCTTGTTTTGCTTCCTTTCAGTAAATTAATAACTTTTTTAAATAATCTTTTGTTTTCGATTTTTCTACATACGCGTGCCCCCCTAGGAGGCACGCCCCAAAGTTTGAGAAACACTGGATTAAGCAAAAAGACTCTTATGTTGCTTCATAGTTCTTAAGTAAATAAAGAAAAAATTTCTTGTTTCACGCACTCGTTTTGATTATACCACAACGCAGACGTAGTGACTTTGGGTGCTGATAACTTTGAATTAAAATAACCGTTCTACGCAGTCAATCACCTTTGTTTTGGCACCATTTCACAATGAAAGGTTTAAAGCATTACACTAAAGAAGAGAATAACAAAGGTGTATCTGAGAGAAACATCTCGTGTTCTGCTAATTTTCAATGACTCGGTTTCAGAAAATTTTGAAGTTTATCGACCCCTAATATATATATATATATATGAAATTATTAAAAATAATTTATCTCACAAAAGAAAGGAAAAAATTATTCAACTTTGAATAAAATTCTTTAAAGAAACTAATAAAAGAGAGGAAAATCTCTTTTCCCCAAGTTTTTAAATTTTTAGTTGATAAAGTATTTTTTTCGTTAAATTTATATTCTTTAGAACTTTTTCTTAAGCAAACTTAACTATTTGAAAGCAATATAAGTCAACTAAAAATTATTATTATGTCGTTGTAAATTCGCTGAAAAAATAAAGATTATCATTTTTCGTAGAGTTTTAAGACTAAATATTTTTAAGAATTATTTAGACAAAAAAAAAAAAAATGAAACCAAGTTTTTTTACTTATAGTAAAATGTGTCTGTCGGGGGAAATCATATATAGTATTTCCTTTTCTATAAGTAATAAAAACTTAGATATTTCAGAACAATAAAATTATAAGATTACATTCCACTTTTCAATTTCTTTTTAACATATTAGTAATAAAATTCAATGTACCAAATTAGAATTAGTAATTCTACAAAGTGTTGTTAGGTCTGATTTAATGTAACTTTTATGAATAAAAAAACTTTTTTAAATAAAAAAATAAAGAAACTTACAATTTTCAATGCCGTTTTAATTGAACATTTATATACATACATGCATATATATACGGGGAAAATCGTTTGACCCAAAAACTGAGGGGACTGAAATATTTTTTCGTGTTAACCCTTTATCTACCGCATTTTGATTTACTGCAATTTTTTTCATGCAATATTTTCTTTTGAATCACTACATTGAAAATTAAGAGATATACATGAATAAAATACTCAACTTTGTAAAATTTAATCCATTAGAGCTAATTAATTAAACTGGTACTTTATACCGTCAGTCTACAAAGGTCTAAAATATTCTCATACTACAAAAAGAATGAATGACTTTTTTTAATGCAGTTTTGACTCTCAGAAATGCTAAATAACAAGAGAACACTAATATTTTAAGGCACAAAATATTTATTTTTAAATATTATTAAATTTTTAAAATTTATTTACTTTTTTTTATATAAACTTAATTTGATGATATTGAAAGAAATTGTTTTTCTTTTCATTAATACCCAGAAATTCAATACGCGTAATGAATTTTGAAAGAGGTTTAAAATGAATGTTTTTTAAAGTACTGCATTCTGAAGTAGTAAATACTGTATATTATGAAGATGAACTATTGCCCCTTGAATCTTGTTCAGTCTCTTGGTCGCCATCTTAAGAATCTACCGAAAATTCCAACAGATTATTTGTTGGGACTTGTGTTCATCTGAAAAATTATCTGTTAGTACATCACTGATTTCAGATGGTAGGTTCAGTAATAAATCCAAAGCCTTTTGAAAATTTGTAATGCCCCCCCCCCCTGGGGAAGCTTCCTTCTCATCTAATCGACTTAAATCTGTGGAAGGTAAAGATTGATGTGTGTGTGACCCAGACTAACCATAATAAATCCAATTTATTATGACCAAAGATAATATTCCAAGTCAAGCAAATTATAAAGGGAAACTCTAGAGTGATATAACGAGAGCTCAAACTCTATGTGAATAAGAGCACGAATTCCTAATAGCTTAACTTTACTCAAAGTTATCTTAAGAATCCTATCTTTCTTAATTTATTCTAATAGTTAAAGTCCGACCTATAATCACGTGGCGAAATTCGGATCCTTAACGTATCAGCACTGCTTTCAGCGACTCAGCTCTTTTTCCTTCTAATCTACGATTATTAAACTTCAACTATATATACACTAGCTAATCTGCATATCATAGTTTCTTCTTGGGAGGGATGGCTGTGAAATAACTCGATTTCTAGCCCAAAGATTCCCCAAGAGGATTAGTAGAAATTCTCGTAAAACCCTGTCACAGATTGAACTTTTTTTTCAGACTTTTGAAGGAAAGGAAATAATAATAATAATTGTACCTTAAAAAATCTCCAATTATTGTTACATCTCATTTTTATTTATAAAAAATTAAAATGTTAATTTTCAAATAAGAATAGATATTTCATTTAATTGTGTGGCAAAAAAAAATCAGATTCAAAGTTCAAAGTTTTTTAAAAAAGTAAAAAATAAAACAATAAAAAAGCAAAATATAAATAAGCTAAAAAGAAATTCCAAAAAAAAGCATAAGTCTATTGCACTATAGTCATGATTCTATAACACAACAATAAGCCACACGGAAGAGAAAAAAAACTAAGTTCTTGCTCTAACATCCAGAGGCTGTCGGTACTTATAGGTACCACAAAGTTATTCAAAGTTATTAGTAAAATTAATTAAACTGCTGTTTTGTAAAAAATGCAACACCATGAAGGAATCTGCAGAATTAAAGGAAATTTAATGCACAAACGACTTGTAATAGTACAAAAAAAGGACAAAATTTTCAAAGCAAAAAAAAAAAAAAATTAAGTGTCCGAAATCAGTATTTGGTGTAGCCATTACGTGCTGCAATAAGTGTTGCTATAAAACGTAGCATGGAGTCAAACAGATTTTGAATGTCTGCTTGTGGAAGAGAATTCCATATTGCTTGTATGCGCAGCAAAAGTTCGTCTTTTGAAGCTGCAGGACGCGGATCACGAGTGAGACGTCAACCAACCAAATCGTACACGTGCTCAATAGGTGACATATCCGGCGGATAAGCTGACTGAGGAAGAGGTTGCATGTGTTGGACTGAACAGAAGTCTCGAGCAGTGTTTGCAACATGTGGGAGTGCATTATCCTGCTGAAAGATAGCTCCAGGGATGCCTTGAAAGAAGGGGAAGATTTCGAACTGTAGCATTTCACAGACGTACCTGTTGCTATTGAGATTACCCTCAATTCGTACTTGATACGAAATCGCACCTCAAACCATAACTCTGGGTGTTAGGCCACTATGTCGATCGGTAACACACTCTGAAAGGCAGCGTTCACGGGCATAGCGTCTAACACGAATGCGGCCATCATGGTCCCACAAATTAAAGCGGATTCATCTGAAAAGACAACTTGATGCCAATCAGCTTGCCAGTCTCTGTGCTCATGAGCCCATTGCAGACGCAGCCGTAGATGGTTTGCCGTGAGGGGGATCCTGTATAAAGGCATCCTTGCACGCAATCCATGGTACAGCAGATGTCGACGAATTGATGAAGCAGACATTAGTACACCTGTAGCAGTAGATCAACGTGCTGCCAATTGCCTTGAGGAAGCGGTACGATCATTCACAGCCATGCGGAGGAGGTGTCGATCGTCGCGTTCTGAAGTCACCTTCCGTCATCCACTGCCAGTGTTTCGAGTTGTTCGGTGCTCGTCAGTCCACTGCTTCCAAACTCGCATCACTGTGAAACTGTTTCGCTATACACGAACTCCTAATGCGTGATAGGAAAATTCTCCTTCAGGAAGGCCGATAATCCTCCCCCGTTCAAACTCCGTAAGTTGTTGGAATTTCTCCTTATTTCGTCTTGGAGGCATACTTATGTCTCACTAAACGTTTGCCACTAACAAATTATTATTAACTATTTTCAACGTCCCGTTACAGCCCTCTATTTATACGCTTTCAGTATCAGCTCAGAGGGTGCTGCTCACGCCACGCATGCGCGGTGGCTCTGAAACTTTACTATTTTACGTAACATCCTATAATTGATATTTACTGCAAAGTTCATTTAATTCTGACGATTCCTTCATGGTGTTGCGTTTTTTACAAACAGCAGTGTATATAAACTGTTCACTTAAAATAAATAGTCAACTCGTTTTCTAAGGTCTTCACTAACATACAAAAAAAAATCACTTAAATTTTGACATTAACTACTTTTTCGGGGCAAAAATGACAATCGTCGCAATCCGATCAAAATGTCAGCTGAAAAAGCAACTTCTGCTATGAAACTATTCTCCTTCCCCGCTAAAATACTAGTCATAGATTCCGTGCTGTCATATATCTTGGAAGAGTGGATTTAAAAGAATATTCCTGCTAAGTATCATCAGAATATTCGTAAAAAGGGTTATTCTATGTAATTTTAAAGTGATTGGTACTTATAAATACCGTCGGTAGAAAAAGGGTTAAAAGAATTTCGTGGTAAGGGATATCGCAAAAAATAAATAAATAAAAAAGCATATTCAATAAAATTAAGTTTATTGGAGTACATTTTATTTATACAGATAAGTATATCTACATGTATTTATTGAAAATCAATAGAACAAAAACGTTCCCAAGAACTTAATGAAATTTAATACAAAATTTTCAAGTTTTTTGAAAAACAAAACATTTATTGAGTTTTTGAAAAACAATCTTGTTATTTTTCTTTGCATTGTCTTTCTTAGCATCAAATTGTCAACAAATTGTTCTATGTTCTCCAGTTTGTTATTCCTTTCACCATTGAAATGTGCGTCTAAATAACTGCCCACACTTTTCAAGATGTTCATTTCGAATGGCGTGGGAACAGGAGTTGCATTGTTCATTTTATTTTCGTCGTCGGAATCTGCATCAATGATACTTTTTTTTGGCTTTTAATGAATTCCAAAATGACTTTTCCTGCCATAATTGGAGCTATGCACACATAGGCATCATTTACTGCAACAAATTCTTCCGATGATACAGTAGGACAGTTCAATAATACAGAAACTTTCTAA